>OY856409.1:1549493071-1549685571 GCA_963693085.1 Alisma plantago-aquatica
TGATGCATTGTTTATTTATCATTTTCACATGCTATTTTGTATTGATTTTTAAGCACTTTTTTGGTCAAATCCCATTTTAATTGCGCATTGTTTACTTTTATTAGCATGTGATACTTATCTACATCAAATGAGAATAATTTCAATGTTTTCGAATGATTTAATCTATTTCCAGAGCTTATGTTTGGATTTTATGCATTTCAGGTGAATGAAAAAGAATCTACACAGCTCAATACTGTCAACTTTGGAGTAGGTGGTACCAACACATGCTCAGTTTGGATCAAAAGGGATCGAGAAGACTCATTAGTACCAAAACACAAGTCAATACTACCAACAATTTTACACCATTTTGTTCAAGAATTATTGAAGCAACTCGGTACTATCGACAGCCAAGTCGGTAGTACCGACAACTTGACCGATGGCTATGCAATTAGAGGAGCCGGTCGTATCGACATCCTATAGGTAGTATCGAAAGGTTGGGTTTAGGAAGATCTGAAGTCTTTGTTAAATCCAATGGCTGAGATTTTAACTCGCCCTAAGTCAGACCTATGACTTAGGCAAAGTGGGGCTAAACCTAATATCTCATATTTTTCCATTGTACGACAACCGGAGAGCAAGAGGAGGAGATAGAGAAGAATAAGGCCACTTACATAATAATTCGGGCACTTTTAGCAGACGGACTTGCAGTCGGAAGGTAGCAAATCGATCCGTGCACAAGAAGTGATCATTTGTACCGACTACTTCAGGGGTTCTCCATGTTCTCTACATTTTTTCTTTCTCCTTGGATGCTTTTGGCTATGGAAACCATTAGGGGCTAATCTCTATGTTCCTTAGGACCGGGGAGTAGTCCGGTTGTGCATTGTATTTTACAGTTATGAACTAATTCATTAGTTTCTCTTAATTTTTGGTTTTATTTCTATGATAATGAACGAACTATCCATACTTAATAACCATACGTAGTACTTGGACTATTAATTGCTTTAGAAAAGGAAAATTAATAGTTGAAACTTCATAGAAATACACGTTCTACAAAACACTTTGAGAAAGGTGGTTTAAAAACATGAGAAGATTACCCAGAGCATTCGATAATGCACCTGTCTAATAATACAATCGATAAGAGAGTGGGGTTGGTATTAGGTTAGGTAGTGAATTACCCTGTGAGAGTGGGTAATTCTTGCTTCAGGCTCTTAATCTAGGGATAGGAGAGATTTTTATTAATGTATTGAGATTAAAGTGCAATGTTAACCGTGGTGAAACCAATATCCTAAGGAACTAAGACTAAGAACACCAACCAATAATTTAGATTTACTTTCTATTCTAGATAATTAAACAAATCAATCGAGTTTCTTTGACCTAAAATGATTGTATTATAGTTAGTAATAGTTTCTAAAGTTATGTTTCCATGTGTTCGACATCCGGGCCTCATTGGCTTGTATTATTATGATAGCGTATACTTGCATTTTGAGCGTAATTCATGGTTGATGTCAATATCTCTTGCTCACATTGTGTGCAATGAAATGAAAAGAAAAATTGTTGGATTAGTTGTAAATTTCTTAAGTAATCTCACTTAGAGGAAGTGTATGGGCAAGTCAACTTAAGGACATTTAATATGAATGCACATCTTAATTATTCATGAAATATGGATGAAGATGGGGTTTGAGATTAAATTGGTCAAACAGTTAACAGGACCTTAAATTGAAATTTAAGAAAGATCCTAAGGCTACCCTATTCACATGTCATTAGAGAGGGACATATCATATTTTCATGAAAGGCTTTGTCTCTTAATTATGTGATTCCACCCATCCTCCATGCATTATTGAATCACCACCTTCAGATGAACATGTACTCCAAATTATTTCCTTTTTGTTGCATTGCATGTCATAGAAGTTGACATGATAGTTAGTTTGCATTTATTACATTCTGAGAAAAACACATGTATGCATCAAAAATGTCTGTGCATATCATTTTAGTTGCGTATGAAATTTCATGTAGATTACATGTGTGCCACATCATTCATTTCTTTATCATGTGGATATCATTCTCCTTAGAAATTTGAGTGTAGGATACACATACATTCTCTTAAAAATAAGAGGAAAAAAATAAAAAGAAAAAAGTGAATGATATGTAGTAAAGCCCAGGAATAAAGTCCATCACGCGAGAATCATGGATTAATAAATGAAAAGAAAAAAAAGAGTTTGTTAATGTTTCAACGTTAGGAGGGAGAAAGGATGCCCTTAACTCTTCTTAAAGAGATGAATACATTCACGTGGTGCATTCCTTTTACTTGCTTACTTCATTCTCCTTTAGTTGATGAGATTGTTTGATTCATGCATCATTTCACTCGAAATAATTAGGCATTAGGATTCATACATTTTTCATTCTTTTTACCATGTAGGTTCAAAATATTTTATCTTGCATAAATGATTTGGATGTACTTGTAATTTTTCAATTGCCACCCATTTCAAACCATCCATTCTCTTATTGGTAGGCCACCTATATGATTTTTCTCCTCATTAATTTTTATATGGAGAACTATTTCCAAGTATATTGGTAGTTAGGAAAGAGCAATGTAGAATAGGGAATCACATAAAGTACCAAGAAAATGTTTCATTGATTATGATGTTAACTGCTCTTTTGACGGTGTTCATTGATCTTAAGAAGGATGTCTTTCATGAATGTTTTTGGTCACTATAGAGCAGTTAATTGTTCACTGATTAATGAAGGTTGGTTTGGGACCGCCAAGTGGGGATAGTTGAGAAATGATATTCATATTATTATGTCCTTTTTCTAATTTATCTCAAATAGATCCAAGAGTGTGTTGCTTGAGGATGAGCAACATTTAAGCTTAGGGGAGTTTGATGCACTGTTTATTTGTTATTTTCACATGCTATTTTGTATTGGGTTTTTTTGCATTTTTTGGTCAAATCCCATATTAATTGTTCATGGTTTACTTTTATTAGCCTGTGATACTTATCTGCATCAAATGAGTATAATTTCAATGTTTCTGAATGATTTAATCTATTTCCAGAGCTTATGTTTGGATTTTATGCATTTCAGGTAAATAAAAAAGAATCTACACAACTCGGTACTATCGACTTTGGAGTCAGTGGTGTAACATCCCTGACCTGGGTTATGAATCAACCCTAGGTGTTTTGCCTAAATATGTAATTAAATCCTTGTGATTATCTTTTGGCATGTAATTAAGTTCCAAAGGAACATACATTTTCATTTCTGACTTTTTTTTAAAACAATGATTGTACTATTGTTTGGTAATACATGGACCTATGTGCAAATTACACAATTAGAGGGGTTAACTTGCAAATTACACAGGTTAAGATGTTCCTCTAATAAAGAGACATCATATGAAGGAATATGATGAGGTATGATGGATTTCCCAAGTTTGGGCACCAAGGTGCAGCTTGTGGAGCAATTCTTGTGTTTAAACCCTAATTTTGGTGTAAAGTGCAATTTACCCAAAATGTGGGGGTGCAACTTGTGATATACACTTTCTAGAATATCTTTTATGACTTTTGACATCATTTAAAGTTATAATAATGAAGGAGGCACTTATATTGAATAATCATATAATAAGAAACACCTTTGTAATTAAACCACCAAAGTTGTAAGTAAAGGAGACCCTTATATGTATATGTGCACCATAATGACAAGTTGACCTTCCTTGCCTTTAGTCCTTGGTCTTAGAAGAAGTTTTACCTTAGATATGAAGAGGAGGGATGTGCCTAAAAGAAAGGAAGGACCTAGTTGTGAAAAGGAGGAGTAAGTTGTCCTTATGATGAAAATAACCTCAAAGTATATATGATCCTTTCCTTTGCAACCAAAGGCAACATTTCCTTTCTTCCCTTCTTATTCCCTTGCTTAGACTGACTTAGGACATAGCTAAGGAGTAGAGGAAGACGACCAGGTTCATCTAGGTAAGCTTTTATCATCATCTTGCTCGAATTCATGGAGGAAACCAGGTTACAAGGTTGGTTTCATGGTTATCTTACTTAGCTTTCTCTTCCCAGCCGATCCTTCCCAACTTTTCCTTGAAGAAACAACCTTAGATGACCTGTGGAGCTCAAGCCACCATTAAAGTTTCGAAGCTTGGAAGCTTGGAGTTCTAGGAACAACATTTGAGGTGGGTTTTATAACTCTAAACCTTGCTTTGTTATGCATACTCTTATTCTTGCAAATAATAGTTAGTTCTTCTTCTTCCCCATCTTTCTTTGCACTCTTGCAAGCTTTTTCATGAAGAACATACCTTGGTTTCAAGGTTGAAGACGAAGGGTGTTAATACCTATGTTGGTCCTTATGCAACTTTATTAAACGATCTTGGACCAATAGGTCTAAACGGTTTGCAACCGTTTGAAATCAAAAAGGGGTCAACCCGTTTGATCTCAAACGATCTTACAAGATCGTTTAGTTTTAAACGGTCTTCAAGACCGTTTGATAGGGTTGACCAAGGGAAGACCGTTTAAGTAACTGTTGTAAACATGTTGAATTTAATTCCTACAAAGAATCATAACCCATTTCCAAACCAATCACAAGTTGAAGGCACTTGTACTCCTTAAACCCTAATCGGGTTGAATTGAGTTTTTCAATGATAGATTTTAGTGAACTTTGGGTTGAAGGACCCAAACGGTCTCAAGACCGTTTGGGGGTTCACTCAAACGGTCTTAAGACCGTTTGGTGACAACCCAAGACCGTTTGGAGGTCTAGGGTTAAGGAAATTTGATGGTTTGAGGGTCCAATTTCAATAGGTTGATGAATTGATAAAAATGCTGATTTTGGACCTAGTTAGGGTTCAATCCTTATCAATTTGATTTAGTTTTTGATAAAACTTTGGGCAAACGGTCTCAAGACCATGTGGAGGATACCAAACGATCCCAAGACCGTTTGGGCTAAGTTTGGGCCCAATTGGAGCTCAATTAATGGGTTCAACTACAATTTGTTTCACATTGTTGAAAATTGATGATTAACCGATTGAAAACCCTAATTGAGTGGGATTTAACCCCAATTAGCTTTCAATTGAGAATCAAATTGGTGTCCAATTGATTAAGGCTAATCCTAATTTACTCAATTTGTAAATGGTTAACAAGGGCATGGCCAATTGAAGGCTTCAACATAGGAAATCCTATTCAAACATAACCTTTGTTTCACCTTTTATGTCCATGCGGTTTGAACCCATTTGGATCCAAACGACCTCAAGGTTGTTTAAGATCAAGTGGGTTCACACTCGTTTAAGCTCATGTGGGTTCACACTCATTTAATCTCAAGTGGGTTCACACTCGTTTAAGCTCAAGTGGGTTCACACTCGTTTAAGCTCAAATGGGTTCACACTCGTTTAAGCTCAAATGGGTTCACACTCGTTTAAGCTCAAGTGGGTTCACACTCGTTTAAGCTCAAGTGGGTTCACACTCATTTAATCTCAAATGGGTTCACACTCGTTTAAGCTCAAGTGGGTTCACACTCATTTAAGCTCAAGTGGGTTCACACTCGTTTAAGCTCAAGTGGGTTCACACTCGTTTAAGCTCAAACGGGTTCACACTCGTTTAAGCTCAAATGGGTTCACACTCGTTTAAGCTCAAACGGGTTCACACTCGTTTAAACTCAAATGGGTTCACACTCGTTTAAGCTCAAATGGGTTCACACTCATTTAAGCTCAAGTGGGTTCACACTCATTTAAAGCTTAAATGGGTTCAATTAAAGGATACCTTGTTTTATTCAAACCCTAATGACATGATAGTGGTGATTTGGTTATGTTAATCAATGAGGACTTAACCCAACCCTATCTAGAGTGATGTAATCACCATCTATTAGTAAGGAGAGAGAGAAAGTACCAATTATGGTTAAAACTCATATAAAGTACCTTCAATGTATATGAATATGCAGGATTAGGGTATGATCCACTTATGAGAGATCATGAAAACCCTAATTAAGATAATTGATGAGTCTTAACCTAATTTGAAAGCATCAATGATGATGTTTCTCATTCATGATGATGCTATGAGCTCATTTCACTATGAAGTGAATAGTAAACCCTAATTCTAGGGTAATCATGAGTAATGTGAATAGTAAACCCTAGTTCATGGTAATATGTTGAAGTGAACAATAAACTCTAAACTGATGTTATTACTTTAAGCATGAATTGTATGATCAAAATATGAGATGAGGAATCATTATTCCTAATCATAATGAAAGGGTTGAATAACCCTAAAAGATGTAAATAAGGGAATCTTACCCTTTGTAAGGATCATGACATCATATTCATTGAAAGCATGTTATTAGTTTTATGAATAGTGATATACTATGATTGCCTAAGTTTAATTGGCATCATATGAGATGATAAGATGAATGAGCCATGAGTACCATCAAGATCATGCTAATTAGATGACTTGTGATGAGCTGTTTAAGAAATAATAACTGATGTGAGTTAGACTTGATACATTTAGTATTCTACTTTCATAATTGCTATACTAATGATTAATGGTTGAGAACATGTATGATGATTAAAAGAATACTGAAATGTACCTAACTAATCAAGTATAATCATACCACGTAGAGCCCTGATCATAGATCCATCATTGTCAGGAGTTAAATGATGGTGAAATAGGTTTTCCTAAGGGAACTCCTGGATCACATACTTTTGAGTATGTGGGGAATATGGATGTGAATACCCTTACATACTAGTGTAGGAATTGATGTAGATGTACCTTAATCTATCAATCCTTCACTATGTGTTTATGTCGGGGTGATGTAACACTATTCTCCCGAGGAAATCTTCTATTTCTGCATCGATGAGAGATAAACAAGAAATCTTTCGATGGTGAAGAGAGTACAGAATGCCACTGTGACTCTAATAGCGAAGTACCAGAATACCCTGGTAAGCTATAGTAGCAGAGACACTAGATGTCCTGCATGTTGATCCTCTCACTGACTGAGGAAGATGAGGTCATAAGAATCCGGCTCTTTTGATGACCTAGATATGATACCGATGCAACTTAAAGGTGATCGGTTGGAGTATGAGCGGTATACCTCATCTCCGCAGGGCATAATGATGTTTGTAAAACATAATCAACTGCGTAGCATAACTGCTTAGGTTGAACTATGAGGAACATTGATTGATATTACATTGCTTGCATTTAATATCCTATTCAAGTATTAGTATACATGTTCTTCATATTCCTTAATAAAGATGAGTAATTGTTATCAAGCCTGCTGTGAGTAATCTAAGTTACCTGCTCATGATATTCCTTTGATTGCTTTTAACAAAGTTTCTGGCGGAGAGTTATAACTCTCGCTGGGAAAATTAATTAAAATTGTCTCACCCCATAGATTTCTACCTTTAGGTGGACGTCAAGGTCGAAGGAACCGATCTGCAGGTGGACAGCAGCAGCAGCAAAACCAGGAGCAACAGTGATTTCAGGTGTAAACACTGTGCTGTCTAATATTGTAGTTAGAATAGTCTTATGTCGTCTCTGTACACTCAGGTCCTAGGAGTTTGTTGATCTGAGAATTTTGAAGTCTTGAGATTTTGTATCATGATGTATATAATCACTCGAGAAGTGATTTAACAGAGATGTAAACAGTTCATCTTGATTTTATGAAAGGAGTTTCAAGTTTTTGAGATCTCATTTTTGAAAGGTTTTAACTTATCGTGATTTTTCGTATTCCGATGTTGATCGAACCGCTTCCGCTACATTTATCTTGTGTTTTAGAGATCAGAGCTTGCAATTAGTGGTATCAGAGCTCTAGGTTCCCTGAGTCTACAGAGACATAGGACTTAGAGTGTCAAGTCTATCCTTAGTACTTCTTTCTTATCTAATAGAGTCTTCTACTCCTCAGGAGAAGAAGATAATTAAGGATGTCTAGACCACAGGAGGAGTACGAGGCAGAAAGTAGTGTTGTTGCACCTCGAGAAGGTGCAAGGAACCTAGAAATAGAGCAACCTGTACCTGAGCCACCTATGGAGCCACCTCAGTTTGACCCAGCTGACATGGGAAACCCAGCTGTTCAAACTATGTTTGGGCAGTTTATGACTGCCATGACACACATAACCGACAAGATGCCCATGCCTGCACCTAGGGCACCTGTCCAGTATGAGGGTCAAGGTATCGGTAAGACGTTCGAGCGACTTCGTCGGGTCGGAGCAACCTAATACTTTGGAACAGCTGACCCTGCTGATGCTGACCTGTGGTTAACTGAGTTGGAGAAAGCTTTCAGAATCCTTAACATCCCTGAAGGTGAGAAGGTTAGACATGCTGTCTATCTTCTCAAAGGTAGTGCTGGTCACTGGTGGACCATGGAAGAGCAGAAGAGGCCTGGAATAGAGATCTTGTGGGAAGACTTTCGTCGGGAATTTGTCTACAGATATTTTCCAAAGACCTTTCTGGACGAGAAGATCTCTCAGTTTGAGAGACTGAGGCAAGGTATGATGAACATTAGCGAGTATGAGGCTACGTTCATGGAGTTGTTGCGATTCTGTCCGCATATGGCTACCACAGATGAAGAAAGGATTAGGAGGTTTGAGAAGGGTTTGAATGCCGACATGACTACTCCCGTGTCTGCACTAGAAAACCGGGAGAGATTCTCTACCTTCGTTGAGTCAGTCCGGAGGATAGAGAGATCCGTAGTCGAGAAAAGGCAAACCCAAAAGAGATATCCATAGTTCCAGGGATCTTCATCTAGAGACTTTAAGAAGCCTAGATTCTCTGCACCTACACCTCCACCACCCAGATCTAGTTCTCAGACTCAGTGGTCCCCAAGTAGAGGTAGAGGACGAGGTTTACCGCCACGAGAGACTCACAGTTCAGCATCAATGTCGGTCACAGGACCACCAAGACCACAACAACTGGAAAGAAGCTGCTACAACTGTGGGAAGGTGGGACATATGATGAAGGACTGTAGGTCTAGGCCTGTCAGTGTGACACAGCCTCAGAGGCAGAATCAACAGGGATCACAAAGAAGGCAGTCTCAAGGAGCAGCTAGAGGACGTGGCAAGCGTCCCAGGCTGGATCGTCAGCACCAACTCAACCTCAGGCGACAATGATGTTCTATGCTATGAACCCACCAGAAGCAGTGGTCAATCCACGGGTTGTGGCAGGTCAGATGGAACTTTTATATTCTGATATGTCTAAATCCTGTGTGGTATCTGTTTTGATTGACCCGGGTGCTACGCACTCTTTTATCACTCAAAGAGTGATTCGTAACTGCAATATGAAATTTAGTCATAGGGCAGATAGCTTGTTGCTTGAGTCTCCATTGAGAGGTTCTGCTGTTTTGCAAGAGGTATGCTCTCCCTGCATCCTCTTCTTTTCTGATCATCACATTCAAGTGGATCTTATACCACTTGATATGCAAGGATTTGATATAATCCTTGGGATGGATACCTTGGAAAGGTATAGAGTTGTCTTGGGTTGTGAATCCAAGCAGGCTGTGTTTGCTGATGAGAGAAACACATGGATCTTTCAAGGAGAGAGAAAGATTCTACCCACCTATCTTATGTCTGCTATGGTTGCTGATAAGCTGATGAGGTAAGGATGTTATGCATTCTTGGCCCATGTGATAGATACCACCATGAAAAGTCCTAACCTTGCTGAAGTTCCTATAGTCAGGGAATTTGAAGATGTATTTCCTGAAGAACTTCCAGGTATGCCACCGCCTCGGGAAATTGATTTTGAAATCAATTTGATACCAGATACCCAACCCATAGCACGAACACCGTATAGGATGGCACCTGCTAAGATGGCAGAACTCAAGAAACAACTTCAAGAGTTGCTTGAGAAAGGTTTTATCCGACCGAGTACTTCACCTTGGGGTGCTCCGGTCTTGTTTGTTAAAAAGAAAGATGGATCAATGCGGTTGTGCATTGATTACAGTCAACTCAATAAAGTAACAATAAAGAACAAGTATCCTCTGCCGAGGATTGATGATCTTTTTGACCAGTTGCGTGGTGCAACCATCTTCTCAAAGATAGATTTGAGGTCAGGATATCATCAACTCCGTATTAAGGACAGTGACATACCCAAGTCTGCCTTCAGGACAAGGTATGGTCACTATGAGTTCACAGTTATGTCGTTTGGACTAACTAATGCACCAGCTGCATTTATGGAACTCGTGAATAGAATCTTCCGACCTTTCCTCGATCAGTGTGTTGTTGTCTTTATAGATGACATTCTGATCTATAGTAGAGATGCTCAGCAACATGAACAACATCTTCGTCAGGCTCTAACTTTGCTAAGACAACATGAGTTATACGCTAAGTTTAACAAGTGTGAGTTCTAGTTGCCGGAGGTATCTTTTCTTGGACATGTGGTATCTACCTCGGGAATTTGTGTTGACCCTAAAAAGGTAGAGTCTGTTCTACAGTGGGAACAACCGAAGACACCGACGGAGATTCATAGTTTCTTAGGGTTGGCTGGCTATTATCGAAGGTTCATTAAGAACTTCAGTTCTATAGCCCTACCCTTGACAAAGTTGACCCGGAAAGATGTTTCTTTTACTTGGAGTGACAAGTGTCAGTAGTCCTTTCAGTTTTTGAAGGAGAGGTTAACAAGTGCACCTATACTTGTGTTACCTGAGCAAGGTAAAGGATACATAGTTTTCTGTGATGCCTCCAAGAATGGACTCGGATGTGTGCTGATGCAGGATAAGCAGGTGATTTCTTTTGCTTCTCGACAGCTTAAGAAACACGAGGAGAATTATCCGACACACGATTTTGAGTTAGCTGCTGTGGTTCATGCCTTGAAAATCTGGAGACACTATCTATATGGAGAAACATTCCAGGTTTTCACTGATCATAAGAGTCTTAAGTATATCTTCTCTCAGCATGACCTTAACATGAGGCACCATCGCTGGATGGAGTTAATCAAGGATTATGATTGTACGATAGATTACCATCCAGGGAAGGCCAATGTAGTTGCAGATGCCTTGAGTAGGAAATCAGCAACATCATCCTATGATAGGGCACAATTAAACTCTTTAGTATGCCCTAGGAGAGATATGCTTATCTCCCTAAGTCAAGACAATGTACAGATGAAGGTGTCATGGATTGCCGGGTTGTTGTCTGAGATGCATATCAAACCCACCCTAAGAGAGCAGATTAAGGAGGCACAACAAGTTGATGCTGCAGTTCAGCAGATCAGATCTGAGTATGGTGATGAGAAGCGAGAAGGTTTTCATGAATCAGATGATCAAGTGGCATGCTATCATGGGAGGATGATAGTCCCAGATGTGGATAACCTGAGGAAGTTAGTCCTGGAGGAAGCTCATTCTTCTATGTATGCTATGCATCCAGGTAGCACCAAGATGTATCAAAACTTGAAAGATATGTATTGGTGGCCTGGGATGAAGAAGGATGTAGCTGAGTTTGTTCTGAGGTGTCTGGTGTGTCAGCAAGTTAAAGCTGAACACCAGAAGCCTGCAGGAACAATGCAACCTTTACCCATACCACAGTGGAAGTGGGATCATGTAACCATGGACTTTGTTGTTGGCCTACCGACAATAAACAAAGGACATGATTCCATTTGGGTAATTGTTGATAGGTTGACTAAGACAGTGCATTTCTTACCTGTCAAAACAACCTATTCTGCTGAAAGGTTATCCCAGTTATATGTTCAAGAGATAGTGCGTTTGCACGGAGTTCCTGTCACCATAGTTTCTGACAGAGGTCCTCAGTTTACAAGTCGTTTTTGGGAACAGCTACATAGGGCACTAGGCACCCAGTTAAGGTTTAGTACAACCTTTCATCCACAGACTGATGGACAGTCGGAAAGGACTATACAGACCTTGGAAGACTTATTGAGAGCATGTGTTCTCCAGTTCACAGGAAGTTGGGATCTGCACCTAAGCTTGATAGAGTTTGCCTATAACAATAGCTATCAACATAGTATTGATATGGCACCTTATGAATCCTTGTATGGTAGACGTTGTAGATCACCCTTATGCTGGTATGAGACTGGTGAACATCAGTTGTTAGGTCCTGATCTTGTGCAGCAGACTACGAAGAAGATTAAAGTAATACAACAACAGATTAAGACTGCATAGGATAGGCAGAAATCTTATGCTGACAAGCGTCGTAGACCGTTGGAGTTCCAGGTTGGAGACAGAGTGTATCTCAAGGTCTCGCCTTCGAAAGGAGTCCTTCGCTTTGGAAGGAAAGGGAAGTTAGCTCCTAGATTTATGGGGCCTTATCCAATCATTGAACGGGTTGGAAAGGTAGCCTATAGACTAGAGTTACCACCAGAATTACAAAAACTACACCCTGTGTTTCACATTTCTATGTTAAGGAAATGTCATCCTGATACCGAGTCAGTTCTAGAACCTATGGAAATAGAATTGAACGAAGATATAACTTATGAGGAAGGACCAGTGTCAATCCTTGATAACAGAATTAAAAAGCTAAAGAAGAAAGATATAAGTCTTGTAAAAGTCCTTTGGAATCACCATGGTGTTGAAGAAGCCACTTGGGAACTAGAGGAAGAGATGAGAAGGAAATACCCTACTCTTTTCTCTTAATATGTTTTATCGATTTCGGGGACGAAATCCTTGTAAGGGGTGGATAATTTGTAACATCCCTGACCTGGATTATGAATCAACCCTAGGTGTTTTGCCTAAATATGTAATTAAATCCTTGTGATTATCTTTTGGCATGTAATTAAGTTCCTAAGGAACATACATTTTCATTTCTGTCTTTTTTTTAAAACAATGATTGTACTATTGTTTGGCAATACAGGGACCTATGTGCAAATTACACAATTAGATGGGTTAACTTGCAAATTACATAGGTTAAGATGTTACTCTAATAAAGGGACATCATATGAAGGAATATGATGAAGTATGAGGGATTTCCCAAGTTTGGGCACCAAGGTGCAGCTTGTGGAGCAATTCTTGTGCTTAAACCCTAATTTTGGTGTAAAGTGCAATTTACCCAAAATGTGGGGGTGCAACTTGTGATATACACTTTCTAGAATATCTTTTATGACTTTTGACATCATTTAAAGTTATAATAATGAAGGAGGCACTTCATTTGAATAATCATATAATAAGAAACACCTTTGTAATTAAACCACCAAAGTTGTAAGTAAAGGAGACCCTTATATGTATATGTGCACCATAGTGACAAGTTGACCTTCCTTGCCTTTAGTCCTTGGTCTTAGAAGAAGTTTTACCTTATATATGAAGAGGAGGGACGTTCCTAAAAGAAAGGAAGGACCTAGTTGTGAAAAGGAGGAGTAAGTTGTCCTTATGATGAAAATAACCTCAAAGTATATATGATCCTTTCCTTTGCAACCAAAGGAAACGTTTCCTTTCATCCCTTCTTATTCCCTTGCTTAGACCGACTTACGACAGAGCTCAGGAGTAGAGGAAGACGACCAAGTTCATCTAGGTAAGCTTTTATCATCATATTGCTCGAATTCATCGAGGAAACTAGGTTACAAGGTTGGTTTCATGGTTATCTTACTTAGCTTTCTCTTCCCAGCCGATCCTTCCCAACTTTTCCTTGAAGAAACAACCTTGGATGACCTGTGAAGCTCAATCCACCATTAAAGTTTTGAAGCTTGGAAGCTTGGAGTTATAGGAACAACGTTTGAGGTGGGTTTTATAACTCTAAACCTTGCTTTGTTATGCATACTCTTATTCTTGCAAATAATAGTTAGTTCTTCTTCTTCCCCATCTTTCTTTGCATTCTTGCAAGATTTTTCGTGAAGAACAGACCTTGGTTTCAAGGTTGAAGACGAAGGGAGTTAATACCTATGTTGGTCCTTATCCAACTTTATTAAACGATCTTGGACCAATAGGTCTAAACGGTTTACAACCGTTTGAAATCAAAAAGGGGCTCAACCTGTTTGATCTCAAACGATCTTGCAAGATCGTTTAGTTTTAAACGGTCTTCAAGACCGTTTGATAGGGTTGACCAAGGTAAGACCATTTAAGGAACTATTGTAAACATTTTGAATTTAATTCCTACAAAGAATCATAACCCATTTCCAAACCAATCACAAGTTGAAGGCACTTCTACTCCTTAAACCCTAATCGGGTTGAATTGAGTTTTTCAATGATAGATTTTAGTGAACTTTGGGTTGAAGGACCCAAACGGTCTCAAGACCATTTGGGGGTTCACTCAAACGGTCTTAATACCGTTTGGTGACAACCCAAGACCGTTTGGAGGTCCAGGGTTAAGGAAATTTGATGGTTTGAGGGTCCAATTTCAATAGGTTGATGAATTGATAAAAATGCTGATTTTGGACCTAGTTAGGGTTCAATCCTTATCAATTTGATTTAGTTTTTGATAAAACTTTGGGAAAACGGTCTGAAGACCATTTGGAGGATACCAAACGATCCCAAGACCGTTTGGGCTAAGTTTGGGCCCAATTGGAGCTCAATTGATGGGTTCAACTACAATTTGTTTCACATTGTTGAAAATTGATGATTAATCGATTGAAAACCCTAATTGAGTGGGATTTAACCCCAATTAGCTTTCAAATGAGAATCAAATTGGTGTCCAATTGATTAGTGCTAATCCTAATTGACTCAATTTGTAAATGGTTAACAAGGGCATGGCCAATTGAAGGCTTCAACATAGGAAATCCTATTCAAACATAACCTTTGTTTCACCTTTTATGTCCATGCGGTTTGAACCCATTTGGATCCAAATGACCTCAAGGTCGTTTAAGCTCAAGTGGGTTCACACTCATTTAAGCTCAAGTGGGTTCACACTCGTTTAAGCTCAACTGGGTTCACACTCGTTTAAGCTCAAGTGGGTTCACACTCGTTTAAGATCAAATGGGTTCACACTCGTTTAAGCTCAAGTGGGTTCACACTCGTTTAAGCTCAAGTGGGTTCACACTCGTTTAAGCTCATATGGGTTCACACTCATTTAAGCTCAAGTGGGTTCACACTCGTTTAAGCTCAAGTGGGTTCACACTCATTTAAACTCAAGTGGGTTCACACTCGTTTAAGCTCAAACGGGTTCACACTCGTTTAAGCTCAAATGGGTTCACACTCGTTTAAGCTCAAACGGGTTCACACTCGTTTAAGCTCAAATTGGTTCACACTCGTTTAAGCTCAAATGGGTTCACACTCGTTTAAGCTCAAGTGGGTTCACACTCGTTTAAAGCTTAAATGGGTTCAATTAAAGGATACCTTGTTTTATTCAAACCCTAATGACATGATAGTGGTGATTTGGTTATGTTAATCAATGAGGACTTAACCCAACCCTATCTAGAGTGATGTAATCACCATCTATTAGTAAGGAGAGAGAGAAAGTACCATTTATGGTTAAAACTCAAATAAAGTACCTTCAATGTATATGAATATGCAGGATTAGGGTATGATCCACTTATGAGAGATCATGAAAACCCTAATTAAGACAATTGATGAGTCTTAACCTAATTTGAAAGCATCAATGATGATGTTTCTCATTCATGATGATGCTATGAGCTCATTTCACTATGAAGTGAATAGTAAACCCTAATTCTAGGGTAATCATGAGTAATGTGAATAGTAAACCCTAGTTCATGGTAATATGTTGAAATGAACAATAAACTCTAAACTCATGTTATTCCTTTAAGCATGAATTGTATGATCAAAATATGACATGAGGAATCATTATTCCTAATCATAATGAAAGGGTTGAATAACCCTAAAAGATGTAAACAAGGGAATCTTACCCTTTGTAAGGATCATGACATCATATTCATTGAAAGCATGTTATTAGTTTTATGAATAGTGATATACTATGATTGCCTAAGTTTAATTGGCATCATATGAGATGATAAGATGAATGAGACATGAGTACCATCAAGATCATGCTAATTATATGACTTGTGATGAGCTGTTTAAGAAATAATAACTGATGTGAGTTAGACTTGATACATTTAGTATTCTACTTTCATAATTGCTATGCTAATGATTAATGGTTGAGAACATGCATGATGATTAAAAGAATACTGAAATGTACCTAACTAATCAAGTATAATCATACCATGTAGATCCCTGATCATAGATCCATCATTGTCAGGAGTTAAATGATGGTGAAACAAGTTTTCCTAAGGGAACTCCTGGATCACATACTTTTGAGTATGTGGGGAATATGGATGTGAATACCCTTACATCCTAGTGTAGGAATTGATGTAGATGTACCTTAATCTATCAATCCTTCACTATGTGTTTATGTCGGGGTGATGTAACACTATTCTCCCGAGGAAATCTTCTATTTATGCATCGATGAGAGATAAACAAGAAATCTTTCGATGGCGAAGAGAGTACAGAATGCCACTGTGACTCTAATAGCGAAGTACTAGAATACCCTGGTAAGCTATAGTAGCAGAGACACTAGATGTCCTGCATGTTGATCCTCTCACTGACTGAGGAAGATGAGGTCATAAGAATCCGACTCTTTTGATGACCTAGATATGATATCGATGCGACTTAAAGGTGATCGGTTGGAGTATGAGCGGTATACCTCATCTCCGCAGGGCATAATGATGTTTGTAAAACATAATCAACCGCGTAGCATAACTGCTTAGGTTGAACTACGAGGAACATTGATTGATATTACATTGCTTGCATTTAATATCCTATTCAAGTATTAGTATACATGTTCTTCATATTCCTTAATAAAGATGAGTAATTGTTATCAAGCCTGCTGTGAGTAATCTAAGTTACCTGCTCATGATATTCCTTTGATTTCTTTTAACAAAGTTTCTGGCGGAGAGTTATAACTCTCGCTGGGACAATTAATTAAAATTGTCTCACCCCGTAGATTTCTTCCTTTAGGTGGAGGTCAAGGTCGAAGGAACCGATCTGCAGGTGGACAGCAGCAGCAGCAGCAAAACCAGGAGCAGCAGTGATTTCAGGTGTAAACACTGTGTTGTCTAATCTTGTAGTTAGAATAGTCTTATGTCGTCTTTGTACACCCAGGTCCTAGGAGTTTGTTGATCTGAGAATTTTGAAGTCTTGAGATTTTGTATCATGATGTATATAATCACTCGAGAAGTGATTTAACAGAGATGTAAACAATTCATCTTACTTTTATGAAAGGAGTTTCAAGTTTTCGAGATCTCATTTTCGAAAGGTTTTAATTTATCGTGATTTTTCGTATTTCGCTGTTGATCGAACCGCTTCCGCTACGTTTATCTTGTGTTTTAGAGATTAGAGCCCACAAGTGGTACCGACACATGCTGAGTTTGGATTAGAAAGAATCGAGAGGACTCGGTATTAGCGACATGCAAGTCGATACTACTGATAATGTTACAACATTTTGTTCAAGAATTATCGAAGAAACTCAGTACTATCGACAACCAAGTCAGTAGTACCGACAACTTGATAGGTGGCCGCACAATTAGATGATTCGATAGTATTGAGACCCTATCGGTAGTACCAATAGGTTGGGATCAGGCAAATCTGAAGGATTTGTTGAATCCAACGACAGAGGTTGTAACTCACCCTAAGTCATGCCTATGACTTAGGGGAAGTGCGGTCAAAACTAATATCTCATCTTTTTCCATTGTACGACAACTAGGGAGCAAGAGCAGGATATAGCAAAGAAGAAGGCCACTTCCTAAATGATCCGAGCACTTACAGTGGATGGATTTGTAGCCAGAAGGTAGTAAATCAGCACATGCATGAGAAGGCATCATTTGAACTGACTACTTCAGGGGTTCTTCATGTTCTCTATGTTTTTTCATTCTCCTTGGATGTATTTATCTATGGAAACCATTAGGGGCTAATTCCCACGTTCCTTAGGGCCTTGGAGTAGCCCGATTGTGCATCATATTTGACTCTTATCCATCAATTCATTAGTTTATCTTAATTTCTAGATTTATTTCTATGAGAATTAACAAACTATCCATGCTTGATCACCATTGATAATACTTGTACTATGAATTTCTTTGAAAAAGAAAAATTAATAGTTGGAACTTCATAGTAATACACACTATATAAAATCATTTGAGAAAGGTGGTTTAAAAATGTGAGAAGATTACCCAGAGCATTCAATAATCACTACTACAGAACACGCCTTTGGCGTCGGTTGTTTAACCCCTTTTGGCGACGGTTTTCAAGCGATGCCTATGTGGGCGCCGCTAAAGGTCGAACTCTTCGACATCGGTTTTCTAACCGACGCCTATATGATTTATAGGCGTCGATTATATATTGTTGTCCGACGTCTATAGGGTTCGCGCCACAAAAAAGGGCACCACCTAGGACACTTTCTGCGTCGGTTAACAACTGAACAACCGACACCATACTCCCAGACGACAAGGTTGTGCTTCGCTGCACGGCCGTGTTTAGTACTATAGGTGTTGGTTTTATACGAATCAGCGATGCCTTTTCCACCACGGACGTGCTTTCCTGCACGGTCGGGTTGTTTGTCATATTAGGCGTCGTTTTTTATCCAATAATCGACGTTGTAGGCCTTTGATGACGGTGTTCTATAAATAACCGACGCCTATATGTTATATATTTTTTTCTTATCAATTTGCAGGACTGCTATGGCTGGTCAGCAGGATGAGAACCTGCAGTTTAGTTTTCTAAACTGTAGGTTTACGACATCCATTGATATCAGCCTACAAACAGGCCACAAACCTGCAAAATCAACAAATATTTTTTCACACAAGTAGATACATTCAGACATCAATTCAATTCTCACATTCACACATGTAGAAACATTCAAATACATGTAGAAACATTCATACATGTATAAACATTCAGAAATATTCATTTACAAAATATCATTCAGCATCACTATCAACATCCCAATTATATCTTACAATCGCCACTGCTTGTATGGCTTTTGCCCATTCTTCTCTTACTTCATTTAATGCTTCCATTGTATACGGAGCATGTACATTTTTTAAGCGTTTACCTATAGTGTGGTCAATTTTAAACACCTGCAAAGAGAATGATGTATATATATAAGTAATAATATAAAAATAAGATTGATATATTTCATACTAACTAATGAGACTATATATAATACCTCATGTATGGTATTAATATCCAATGCAGCATGTCAGATAATCATCTTCATAAATCGCATCACATAGTATGCACATGCCCAACCGTTGTCTTGTGTAGCGCACTATAAATTAAAACATACAAAATATTAAAAAATACAACTAAGCACAGTTCACATAAATAATATATACATTGGAGTCGGGAACTTACTTTTACGTTCTCCTAAATTATTGGCTGGTTCTTTCTCCTTGGGACATTTCCTCCAGCATTTTTGAATGCATCTAAACCCCTACATGTTAATGTAACACAATAAATTGCATAATTAAATAGTAATGTAATAACATATGTTAACGGATATAAAAATGAAATATTTCTCACCAGAATAATAACATTCTCATTATGTGTCCAATTTTAGTGTTCAATGTATTTCCCTCAGGATCTAGATAATAAACAGTGAACGTCCCGGGGACAATAACTAGTAACTCCCAATGTCTACCGCTAGAGGTAAAAAAGTTAAAAATTAATAACTCAAAATGCACAATAAAAATGGAATTTTCTTAAGTCCAAATCATAAATAAAGTAAACTTACTTGACATTGAATGGAGCTATTATTATCGTCTTCTTTTGCTGACCAAAAATTGTAAAAGAATCTGTACAGTATTGTTGAACACTATCAGGGTCTTTAGCTACCATACTAATCAATGATGGAATCAAAAATCCCACATGATCAAATGCAAATTGTTTGCATTGATCTTCGACTAAGTAGCTGCAAAACATGTATTACGTATGTATTAATATATAAGAAACCAGATCACCAGATCTTACACAAGGTATATGGATGTATAAACAAGATCTCACCTTATCCATGTCTCTATCATTGATGTATTCAGCCAATCATACATAAACAGCTCAATTATATCTTGTATAAATAAAGAGCTATCGTATGATTGACCTGCATAATCTGCTTCTAAAGAAACAATTATAGGGCAATGTACATTATGTGCCCGTAGCCAACATTCCATTCCCCTACAAGCAGGACCTAACGGGTATTTTAGGTCAGTTGGAACCCAACTTGGTAATGCAGAAAGTGGAGGTGGAGGCCTAGGTGCTCCGGGTGTCTTCTTTTTAACCTGTATATATAATTTCAGATCAGTTGACCTCATATATACACATTAACAATCTAAAGTAATGTAAATTTATCTTACAATTTTAGTAGTGTAGACGACATCTGCTTTGGGCCACAATATCACCCCGCCTTCTGCCTCACCAAGTGTATCGATATCTGGGTGGGCATATGGCAATGCAACTTCCCTCCAATTGGGTAATACACATATCGGGCTCACACAAACGTAGCCCTGTGGCATTGGAGTCCCATGAAATGTTGCCCCAGGAAGGGACAGGTAAGCCTGCGCCTCTACAACAACATAGTCTTGCATTCTTAAGCTGCATGGCTTCAATGCCTACAAATTTACGTAAAGAATGTTATACATATATACATATCATCTTGAAAACATATCATCTTGAAAAGACTAGCTACAATGTCATAAACAATACTTACAGCAGACGTGCTAGGCGATGGGTCTCCAGGATTACTCGCAGTCTGTGCATCAGGAGAAGAGTGGGTCGCCATAGGCTGATTGGAAGCCTGAGATGCCTGCCACCGCACTTTTTCTTCCTTGACCTTCTCAGCAACTATATCATTGACCTTCTTAGCAACTATATCCTCAACTCTCTTATTCTACTATACATGGATAAAAGAAACATTAGCTTCTTATTATTGAATTCCCTTTTGCAGTAACATTCTAAAAAAATAATAGGTTACCTCTTCTTGTGAAAGTCCCGCTCTGGTTTTGCGCTGGGATGGCCCAAAGAATGCTTTGATGCCCACACCAGCGCCTGCACCCCTAACACGTCCATGATGCTCTGGGTTACCCAGAGCAACTGTCAATTCATCCCTTGTGCCCTGAGGGATGAACGTGCCTTCTTTCCTCTGCTCATGCAGCTCCCGCTAATCACCATCAACAGAAATTGGTAAGTTAACACCACAAATAATAAATATTCAAACGATTGCTCTAAGAGTTGTATTTTACCATTTTCGCAGACACCTCAACAGTTACGGGCCTCTTTATTTCACCCTTCTTGTTTTGCCTCCCAGCTATCCAGATATCATGGCGAGGCATGGGTGTGGCAGACTCCTGAGTAGCAGCAGACTCCTGAGTAGCCACAGACTCCTCCTGTAGGCTTTGGCGAACGCTTGCATAGCCCTTTGGACCCATAGTGTGGTCATGCACATTCAGTGCACGCCTTGCTTTTTGTGCGTCACTGAGGGCCTAGTTAGTATGCACATTAATGATTTGGTTAGTAGCACTAAATGTTAATCTTGAATAGGTGAATACAACGTATATTAATTAAATTGGGAGTGACACCTAATATCTTGAATTCTTCAGATTTTCTTGAAGCAACAAAATTGTCCCAATCTTCTTTGTCCAAGAAGTTCCATTGTTCAAGGGCTGACTTCTTCTTCTTATCACCATCTTTTATGTATTCTCTGTTGAGATTTGTCCTATAGTTCCTAAGCATCTTTCCAGCGCGTTGCATCACGCTTTTACGATGCAACTTCTCATCCAATGCAAACAGATTCTATAAAATAGAATTCTTATTAACTAGTATCCAAAAATAGAATTGCAAATAATAGAATTTGTAATCTACAAAATAGAATTGCAAATAATAATAACTCACGTATAAATCCTTCCATATCATGTCTTTCTTCAACTGAGGAACTTTATGCCAATTATCATACTTAATGTAACATCCCTGACCTGGGTTATGAATTAACCCTAGATGTTTTGCTTAATAAGGTTGAGTATATTCTTAATCTTATCTTGGGAAGAGTAATTAGAGCTCATGAGAAACTTATGTTTCAATTTTGGTCCTGTTTGAACAATATTGAAGCAATGTTTGCTTATTTTGGACTAAAGTGCAAATTACCCAAGTTGAGGGGTTAAATTGCAAATGTTGCATGATAAGATATTCCTCTGATGTTTAGACATCATAAGAATGAATATGATGTAGTGGTATGGTTTTTACAAGCTTGGGCATCAAGTTTAAGCTTGTAAAGTAATCCTTGTGCATTAAAACCTAGTTTTGGTATAATGTGCAATTTACCAAAAACCTAGGGTTCAATATGAAAATTACCACTTCAATAAGGTCCCTAATGTTTCTTGGCATCAAGTCGAGCAAAGAAAATGAGAGGGGTGCCTCATTTGAATTAAGTTGGAGAAGAGAGAATCTTGATATTAAAATAATCAAGATTTAATCTTAAGTGAAACCCTAATTCAATTTAGGGAAAATGAATGTATTAATTAAAGGGCCTTCAACCAAAATGTTATTGGTTGATTTTGAATAAGGATGTACGTTCTTTTTCCAAGATAAGGAACGAAAATATCTAAAGGAGGTGAAACTCCACTCACCTTATTATAAAGGAAAGAAATTTACACTCACATATGGGATATTAATATAATAAGCATTAAGGTGCTTAATTTGTTTTTCTTTAAATCATGGATAATTGAGAGGAATATGAGGAAATGATGATAGCCTCGTATCCAAGGAGTTGAGGGGGAAGAGGCGGCATCATTTTTGGGATTAAATGCATTTTAATAAGGCATTTTCTCTCTCATCAATTTCCTTATAAAAGTGCCCTTTCCAAGCCAAAACAAAGGCTTTTTCGGATTTCTTTCTTTCCCTTGCTTGCAAAACCGACCAAGGAGATAGGGAGGAGCAGGAGGACGACTCCCTACCTGTTGGTAAGCCCTTGACCTTCGTTCTCCTTGATTCCATGGTGGAAATTGAAAATAAATCATTGATTTCTTCTTATTTCGATCTCCTCTTCAACCCTAGCCAACTTTTACAATCAAAGGCTTAAGGACGAGCCTAAGGGGAGTTGCAAGAGCTTCATCCACCATTGATGGCGTGAGATTGGAGCTTAATTTGGAACTCAATTGGAGGTGGGTTTTATAACTTGAACCCTTGATTTTATTATTGCAATCAATTTCTTATCAATTGGTGATCAATTCTACATTTCCGAAATTAAGTTTGGTTGATTGATGCAATTTCCATGGAAATCACAGCAGGTTTCGTGGGTTTAGAGCTTGATGATGATGGCATCATCATAAGCAAGCACCTCACCAAATATCAAAGCCAAACGGTTTCAATTAGTTGCTCATGCGGTTTCACCAAAACCGTTTGAGAGCAAACAGTTTGAAACCGTTTGGGGGCAAACAGTTTCAAAACCGTTTGAGGGAGTTGAGAAAGGGTTGATCGTTTGAGAATCCTGTTCATAATTATGTTGGTTAATGGATCACAAAATTTGATGGGTTAAATCCCAATGAATCGTGAGTTGAAGGTTAATCAATTAGGCAAACCTAATTGAATTAAGTGCTGATTTTCAATCTGTTTTAACTTGAATTTTTGGGCAAACGGTTTCAAAACCGTTTGCTATGGTTGACCAAGGGTTGAAAGTTTGAGATTCCTGATCCTAATTATGTTGCTTAATGACTCACCAAATTTGAGGGGTTAATTCCCAAGTAATCATGAGTTGAAGGCTAATCAATTAGGAAAACCCTAATTGGAATTAGTGCTGAAATTCCAATGAGTTGATTTGAGATTTTGGGTTGATTAGCCCAAACGGTTTCAAAACCGTTTGGGGATCACCCAAACGGTCTCAAGACCGTTTGGGGGTCACCCAAGACCGTTTGGAGGTCTATGTTCAAGTATGGATATGTGTTTGAAGATCCAAAGATGTGGTATGAACCCTAATCGGCTATGTGCTGATTTTGCAAGTGATTGAGATGATGTTTTGGGTTGATTGGCCCAAACGGTTTCAAAACCGTTTGGGGATCACCCAAACGGTTTCAAGACCGTTTGGGGATCACCCAAAACCGTTTGGAGGTCTGGGGTTAAGTATAGTTGACAAATTTAAGGTCCAAAGGTACCAAATCATATTGCAATTAAGTGCTGATTTGTTGATCAACTCGATAGACCAATCCCCAATGGAATTTCACAAGAATCCAAAGGTTGGATGAGCCAAATGGTTTCAAGACCATTTGGAGCTCATCCAAACGGTTTCAAAATCATTTGGTGGTCACCCAAGACCGTTTGGAGGTCTAGGGTTGAGTATGGTTAGGTGTTTGAAGGTCTAAAGGTACCAAGTTGATTTGCAATCAAATGTTGATTTGCAATCAAATGTTGATTTGGTGATCAATCCAATGATCCAAACTTTAATTGGTTGACTTGGATTATGATGTGGACATGGGAAAACGGTCTCAAGACCGTTTGGAGGTCATCCAAATGACCTCAAGACCGTTTGGGGTCAGGTCATACCCAATTTGGATGATGGTTCAATGGTTTCAAAGTAACTAGTCTTACATTGATTAGTATTAAAGGATCTTCGATTCCAAACCCTAATTCAATTGATTCAAACCCTAATTGATGATCAATAGAGGGTCAATTGAGGGTCAAATCAGTTGAAGGTTGACCTATTAAACTCAATTGAAGTACGAGTATAGGTCCAATTGATGATTGGTTCCATGAATTCAATGATTGAAGGAATCAACATTGGAAACCCTAATTCAATTGGATACCTCATGTTATTGAAGGTCCAATTGATCAAACATTTTTAGAAACCTAATGTAATTAGGTGAGAGATACCCTTAATGGTACTAATCAATAATGCATAACAAATGCATGGATCGAATACATGATGTAAACCCTAATTGAGGCCGATTCCATGTATAACCCTAATAAGAGGTTGTCTACATGTGAAATCACTAATTAGGATGAATAGTAAACCCTAGTTGAGGGTGTATCCATGTAAAACCATATTTGAGGGTGTATCCATGTAAAACCATAGTTGAGGGTGTATCCATATAAAACCATAGTTGAGGGAGTATCCATGTGAAACCCTAACTGAGTGTGTATCCATGTGAAACCCTAATTGAGGATGATTTTATGAGAAACCATAAGTGCGAATGATTAGTAAACCCTAATTTTGGGCAATGTGATATAAAACCCTAATGAAGGGTGATGCTATATGCAATCCCTATTCTAAAAGAAGGGAGATGGTATGTGAAACCCTAATTCCTAATGAAAGAATAGAATTCATACTTGAAAATGATTCACGAGGTGAATGAAAAAACACTAGAGGGGGGGTGAATAGAGTTTTTAAATAATTTTAACAATTTATTGAACTCAAACAACCACAATTGAAAATTGGAAGAAGGAGACAGGTGTTTAGAGTGGTTCCAACTTTAGCAAATACTAAAGTTGTCAGTCCACTACCCGGTTGCTTACCCAACCGGGATTTTGAAAGTATTTATTTTATTACCTTCTCAAGGATTTATACAAAATACAATACTTTCCTTTACACCCTTTGAACAGCCTTCACTTGAAGTAGGTGCACCAACTTTGAGGTAGCCTTCTTGAAGTAACTCCAAGCTCCCCCTTGAAGTATCCTTCCTCTCTAGAAGTAACCTCCCATTGCACCAGCCTTCTGAAGTAGCTCAAAGTCACCTTCTTCACCAAGAATATCTCCACCCTCTCCAATCAGCAGCCTCCAACCTAGGAGTAGCAAGGAGAGTACAAACGGTAATAGAGAACAAGAAAGGAAAAAGGAAATTACAACTTATCCTTTGTAGCCCAAGGCTTGATTTGCCTAGATCAAGCGTATAGATATCCTAACCAAGTGTATGGACTTGTGATTGCAGTGGGTAGGAGATACTAGCCTATAGGACATGAATTTGGAGCTAAGGAAGGAAGTAGCCAATTGTCACAATGCTCAAATTGCTCACAAACAGATTGCTCAAAGTATGCTCAAGGATTTCTCAAGTGTAACAAGTGTGTTTGAGTGTCCTATGGCTTGTCCTATTAATAAGAATGGCCTAAGGATGCTTAAGGATGTTCTAGACAACTTCTAGGGGTTTCTAAGTGCTTAACTAGCCGTTAGGTACAAGTTTGTTGCTTTAACAATGGCTAATTAATTTACTCTGCAGTTGTTGTCAGAGTTCATCTCGGTCGAGGAATGGTCGACCGAGACACCTACTCGGTCGAACTCTTGTCGACCGACAGGCTCTCTGGATCAAGTGATTTGCAACGTCTATCTCCAACTGCCAACTACCTTGTTAGTTGTGTCTAACGGCTACTTTGGATCTTTCTCGGTCGAGAAGATTGTCGACCGAGAGTGTCTCGGTCGAGGAGTTTGTCGACCGAGATTGATCCTGTTTCAATGTTTCAATTTAGGCACTAATTATATGTATGAGTGTGCATATGTAATCCTATTTGAAGGGGATGACCTGTCTAAATGTGGTGTTTGGCTAGGGAGAATCTAACGCTTGATTTACATGAAATCTAAGTACTTGTACATTATATATTTGTACAAGTTTTTACAAGGCGATTACATTTCATGAAAATACAAACATATAAGCATATGGATTTCCCTAATTGCTTTTGTCATCCACCTTGTTCCTGCACACTCAAGTAGCTTGTTAGATCAATAAGAATGAAATGTTTGTCATAATCAAAACAAAGGGATTTATAGATGTCCATTTAGCCAACAATCTCCCCCTTTTTGAAGATGACAAACATTTCCAAAATATAAATGAAAGAAATATAAAACATATGAGTTTCATACCTGAAGATTACCTTTTGTAGCCATTCTTGTTTTGCAAGTAAGTGCTTGGCTTTTTTTTTTCATTATGAAACTCAGTTATTATAGTTTTGATCTTTATTTTATTTTGATATTCTTTTCTCCCCCTTTGTCATTTCAAAAAGATATCCATGTTGAATATTTGATATTACTTCTCCCCCTTAATTTTATACTATGCTCCCCTTTAGATAGATATCCCAAGGTATAAGTGCTTTGCAATAGATGTCAATTTAGCCATAACTTTAACTTTTAGGTATTTGCAAAGATTTTCATCCTTTTTGATTTATTTGTATTTATTACTCCCCTTATTTTGTATGCTCTACAATAGTCTTATAATCCAAATTCAAATGATGCCAAAAAAAGATATCCATTATAAAGATAACCAATTTCATTACAAGCATGAAAAGATAGCCAAATCATGTAAAGATAACCCATTTATTACAATTGTGCAAATCTTTAGCATCTTCATCCCCAAGACTTCCTTGCTTCTTCTCCACCTTCAAGCAACGCAATGGCATCATCCTCTGCTCATGGAAAGAAGAAGGTCGCTGGCAGGAAACAAAGGGAGGCTACTCCACCATCCGACAGACTTACTGGGTACGAATTTTTAAGCTGATTTTTAATGCAAATGATAGACTGAATTTGTAGAGCATATATATTTTCTAAGGGAGTAATATTTTGTTTTATTTTTGACAATATTGGGGCAATTTTGTGATCATAAATTAATTTTGCTTTTAATCACAATAAAATGATATTCAAATAGTTATTGTGTCAAACTTATTTTAGGTCGAATTTGACTACGACCATAGCGCCCCTTGGTCAAATTTCATTTTAACCAAGAGGCAAATTTGCAGATTTTCAAATTGAATATATCGAGTATAATATATGCATAAAATTTGATTAAGTAACAGGTTGAAGCATACTACTTAATATGATTCTTAAATGAATGCACAATTAATATCTCAAGTCTCAAAAGATACTAATTTAGAGATTTTGTCTTAAGTGTTGCAAGCAATAGCATATAACTAATCATTTTTCTTGCCGAATATATCATCACAGATCCATGCATACAATTATCATTATCTATGCGTACCAAATAGTGAAAGCATATCCATGATGTAATGATAGCAGCATATAATGATAATTCCATCACATGATTTGTATATGGATAGACCGGAAAATACTTTAGGAAAAATCATGTGGAAATAGAAATTTTCTTTTCATTGAACTAAGCATAACTTCAATCATTTAGGGAATAAACTAATATTAATCTCATTTAAATTTGTAGGGATGATTTTCAAAATATATATCCAGTCATCAATCATAAATAGATAGCAATTTCATAAAAAAAAATTCAGCAATTTTGTAGCAGACTGGAGACAAGTGACATGCTCGATCGACAATTTCTCGACCGATGGTCTCTCGGTCGACAGTCTTTCGACCGACAAGATTTCTGGAACTGTTAATTTCTTCCAAATGAAACATAATTATGCAAGTTAAATATTTAGATACTTAAATTTATTTGTTATCTCATTGTGTTGAGTTGAGATAGACATAGAAATATGCAACTAAGGTCCTTGGTCATATCTTAACTTGATTTTAGTTTGGAGGTTTTGGAACCCAAACTAACTCGACATCTTTTCTCTTGTAAGGGCATGAAAAAGAATAGTGACCAAGGTGCAGACAATAATGACAACATATCGAGTCAACCTCATATCTTTTTCTATGGTTGTGTTCTGTGTTATCCTTAGGTGAAGATGTTCCTTTAGGTACATATATAGATTGATGGGTTTGTGACTTTCTCCAACTAGGTTGTTGATAGGATTTCCCTTTAGGCTTGTAACCTAGTCCTCTTCTCCCAATTTGATGATAGGAATTATCTAAGATTTGATCAAGAATGCCATTATTATTTAAACTACTAATTTTTTGTTGTAACTTGGCAATCTCATCCATTCTCTTCTTGATATCTAGTTTTGCTTGGTCTAGATTAGATGACAATGAGTTTCGTTCTTTGACAATAGTGTCATAATCTATATGGGTGCACAATATGGGTTGTTTTTGAAGATCGTTCACTTGAGTTTGCAAATTGATCTTCTCTAAAGAAAGTAGATTGCAATTTGCCTCTATAGATTTTATCTTACTATCATGATCTTCAATGATCTTTTTAAGATCTTCATTTTCAGATGTCATAGCAAGAAGCTTAGCATGTAATTCATCATTTGCTTTAATAGATTTCTTTAATTTCTTTTTGCACTCAACATATTTAATATGTGTTTCTTCAAGACTAGCAACTAGTTCTTCTTTAGATAAATCAAAAAGACTTACCTCTTCTTCTTCTTCACTAGTTGTAGCAATAAGACAATCTTTGTGCTCATCTTCCTTCTTTGATCTCCATGGGCATCTAGTTGTTGTGTGGCTTGTTCCTAAGCACCAATTGCAACATGTTGTAGTTTTGTCCAAGCAGCACCTTTTGTTGTGATTGTAATCACCATTACCCTCCATTCTTCAAGACCTGGTTAGGGTTCCTTGAAGCCCACTCTGATACCAATTGAAAAAACACTAGAGGGGGGTGAATAGAGTTTTTAAATAATTTTAACAATTTATTGAACTCAAACAACCACAATTGAAAATTGGAAGAAGGAGACAGGTGTTTAGAGTGGTTCCAACTTTAGCAAATACTAAAGTTGTCAGTCCACTACCCGGTTGCTTACCCAACCGGGATTTTGAAAGTATTTATTTTATTACCTTCTCAAGGATTTATACAAAATACAATACTTTCCTTTACACCCTTTGAACAGCCTTCACTTGAAGTAGGTGCACAAACTTTGAGGTAGCCTTCTTGAAGTAACTCCAAGCTCCCCCTTGAAGTAGCCTTCCTCTCTAGAAGTAACCTCCCGTTGCACCAGCCTTCTAAAGTAGCTCAAAGTCACCTTCTTCACCAAGAAGATCTCCACCCTCTCCAATCAGCAGCCTCCAACCTAGGAGTAGCAAGGAGAGTACAAACGGTAATAGAGAACAAGAAAGGAAAAAGAAAATTACAACTTATCCTTTGTAGCCCAAGGCTTTATTTGCCTAGATCAAGCATATAGATCTCCTAACCAAGTGTATGGACTTGTGATTGCAGTGGGTAGGAGATACTAGCCTATAGGACACGAATTTTGAGCTAAGGAAGGAAGTAGCCAATTGTCACAATGCTCAAATTGCTCACAAACAGATTGCTCAAAGTATGCTCAAGGATTTCTCAAGTGTAACAAGTGTGTTTGAGTGTCCTATGGCTTGTCCTATTTATAGGAATGGCCTAAGGATGCTTAAGGACGTTCTAGACAACTTCTAGGGGTTTCTAACTGCTTAACTAGCTGTTAGGTACAAGTTTGTTACTTTAACAACGACTAATTAATTTACTCTACAGTTGTTGTCAGAGTTCATCTCGGTCGAGGAATGGTCGACCGAGACACCTACTCGGTCGAACTCTTGTCGACCGACAGGCTCTCTGGATCAAGTGATTTGCAACGTCTATCTCCAACTGCCAACTACCTTGTTAGTTGTGTCTAACAGCTACTTTGGATCTTTCTCAGTCGAGAAGATTGTCGACCGAGAGTGTCTCGGTCGAGGAGTTTGTCGACCGAGATTGATCTTGTTTCAATTTAGGCACTAATTATATGTATGAGTGTGCATATGTAATCCTATTTGAAGGGGATGACCTGTCTAAATGTGGTGTTTAGCTAGGGAGAATCTAACGCTTGATTTACATGAAATCTAAGTACTTGTACATTATATATTTGTACAAGTTTTTACAAGGCGATTACATTTCATGAAAATACAAACATATAAGCATATGGATTTCCCTAATTGCTTTTGTCATCCACCTTGTTCCTGCACACTCAAGTAGCTCATTAGATCAATAAGAATGAAATGTTTTCATAATCAAAACAAAGGGATTTATAGATGTCCATTTAGCCAACAGTGAACTCCTGTGGCACAACCGTGTAAGGTAGCACGACTATGGTATTTTTCCTTTGCACGACCGTGTAAGGTAGCACGGCCGTGGTGGATTCACTTTGCACGACCGTTTAAGGTAGCACGGCCGCGATGACTTTCTTTGCACGGCCGTTCCTGGTTGCACGGCCATGGTGCGCTATGTTTGATTTAGAGTTGATTTGAATAGGACCTAACATGATAAATGTGATGAACTTGTGCATAAAGTATTAGGATGGGTAGTACCCTAATACAAGCTAAGTATATGAATTCAAATAAGATAAAGGTGTTGAGGGAAGTGATACATCAAGATATGATAGATATCATATCCAACACCCCAAATGCTGGTATATCTTGTTGTGTTATAAGTCCAATACAATTGGATGAATGACACATGAGATGTATGATGGAAATCCTAATCCTGGTAAAGGAATAAGGGTGATACCCTTGAATTAATGATATATTTGTTTTTTCTTGGTGTTGATACATAATTGATGTACTACTATCATATGTGCTAACCATGCAGGTACCGTGAGATGATGGGCATAGCCAGGTATGAGCTATGATGTGTTTTTAATTTGAATTTGTTTATTGAGCCTTGTGTGCCATAATATACCTTGTTGCCTGGTAAGAGGTAGCAAGAGAGTTAATGGGCCTCAAGTGTCATGATTGATGCTTGTGTAACAAGTATCATGCTTATCTTGGTCAGATGACCTAAAGGTGTTAGTTACTTGAGAATGTGGTAACAATGCTCAGGTGATGAGCTAAGGGTTTAAATACCCAGAATCACATGGTTAGGGTATTGAAATTGTGAAAGGATGAGAATTCCCAGTGGTGAATTGAGGGATTAAGATCCCAACACTTTATGAAAAGAGTATGGCTACGGGCCATGACTCCTCAATGATAATGCCTGGCTTTAGATATATGATCTAAGCCTGAAGAGAGTTAATGCAGTGGTAATGATTATGTAGTTTGAATAGATGTTCTTCATACTCATTAAAGGACAAGTGACATGTTGATTTTATCAAGTTATAGTTGCAATGCTTCTGATATAGAATAATGTTCTAATATGTTAGACATTAAAATATCTGGTGTCAAATAAATATGATTCCTCTGTTCATATTTATCTTCTTAAGATGCAATAATAATGTTACTGGCGGAGAGTTATATCTCTCGCAGGGGCAATTTTTATAATTGTCTCACCCCCGTGGGAACCACATTTTTAGGTGGACGCGAATGAGGAGACATGAATCCTTCAGTAGGTGAAGGACAACAGTAGCAGCAGGGACAACAGTGAAGTCTCAAGTGGAGACATTGGCTATTATGTCATGTTCAGATGTATATAGAGTCCTATGTGTCGTCTCTATACTCTCAGGTCCTCGGAGTTTTAGTTAGTGTTTTTTTTAATGAATCGATCCGAGATTTTGGCTTGATGCACTCGAAGCTATATGTTGTTTATATTTTATGTTGGAGACAGATGATGTTGTAAATCTCGTGAAGAGATAGTACAAGATATGTACTTTGAAACAGAATGTAAATGTTATACTTTGGCTCTTGAAGAAAAAGATTTCCAATGTGTGAATCTCTTTGCAAAAAGTTTTAATTTTTAGTGATTTTCACTAATCCGCTGCTTGATGAACGCTTCCGCATTAGTTAATTATGTTTTTATGAGTTGTATGCCATAGTTTAGTGGTATCAGAGCTCTAGGTTTGCTGAGTCTACAGAGGCATAGGACTAAGGTTGTAGAGTAAGTTCTAAGTGTCTTCCAGTTTATCTGATAGTATCTTCTGCTCATATAGGAGAAGAAGAACTTGAAAATGACTAGAGAACACGAGGAACACATTGCTAAGGGCAATGTTGTTGCACCAGGAGAGGGTGCATGGGACCAGGCAAGAGGAGAACAAGTGCCTGAGAATCCCCATTAAGACCTGATCAGGATATGGAATCCTATGATCATGCTCTTGTTGGGCAGATTAGGGCAATAGTAATGCATATAGAGGACTGGATACTAGCCTTACGATCTAGGTTATCAGTCCTTAATACAGAAAGTTTGAGCTTTAAAAGAGTTCCTAAATGACTTAGTCATGTTGGAACAAGGGAAAATCATGTGTGTATAATGATATGAAAAGCAAGGAATATGATAGCATGTAAGTGCATACTACTTGATCTCAGTATTTGTAAACCCTGGCCAGGTATACAACTATTGATGATAAAGTGAGTATGGAAACTCTTAGATTGGTATCTTTTTGATTGCCCTGATCAAGCAATCATTCTGAAACAATCTAGAGAGTATAATGAAACCAAAAGGGGAAAGCTATGTGACATCCCTAACAAAAATGGAAGAGCTATGTGACATCCCCAACAAAAAGGGAAGAGATATGTGACATTCCCAACTAAAAGGGGAAAGCTATGTGACATCCCCAACAAAAAGGGAAGAGCTATGTGACATTCCCAACCAAAAGGGGAAAGTTATGTAACATCCCCAACAAAAAGGGAAGAGCTATGTGACATTCCCAACCAAAAGGGGAAAGCTATGTGACATCCCCAACAAAAAGGGAAGAGCTATGTGACATTCCCAACCAATAGGGGAAAGCTATGTGACATCCCCAACAAAAAGGGAAGAGCTATGTGACATTCCCAACCAATAGGGGAAAGCTATGTGACATCCCCAACAAAAAGGGAAGAGCTATGTGGCATTCCCAACCAAAAGGGGAAAGCTATGTGACATCCCCAACAAAAAGGGAAGAGCTATGTGACATTCCCAACCAAAAGGGGAAAGCTATGTGACATCCCCAACAAAAAGGGAAGAGCTATGTGACATTCCCAACCAATAGGGGAAAGCTATGTGACATCCCCAACAAAAAGGGAAAAGCTATGTGACATCCCCAACAAATAGGGAAGAGCTATGTGACATTCCCAACCAAAAGGGGAAAGCTATGTGACATCCCTAATAAAAAGGGAAGAGCTATGCGACATTCCCAACCAATAGGGGAAAGCTATGTGACATCCCCAACAAAAAGGGAAAAGCTATGTGACATTCCCAACCAAAAGGGGAAAGCTATGTGACATCCCCAACAAAAAGGGAAAAGTTGTGACATTCCCAACCAAAAGGGGAAAGCTATGTGACATCCTCAACAAAAAGGGAAAGCTATGTGACATCCCCAACAAAAAGGGAAGAGCTTTGTGACATTCCTAACCAAAAGGGGAAAGCTATGTGACATCCCCAACAAAAAGGGAAGAGCTATGTGACATTCCCAACCAAAAGGGGAAAGCTATGTGACATCCCCAACAAAAAGGGAAAAGCTATGTGGCGTTCCCAACTAATAGGAAGAACTATGTGAACATTCCCAATTACATAGAGTTTACTAAATAAACATTATGAATAAAGTATTACTGAGTAAATTATCTTTGTTAGATATATATGTTTTTCCCCTTTGATAAATGTTCTTAGGTGATGATAGATGTATGTTCTTTTATGCTTCTTCCTTTCAATAATATGGATATCATATGTTAGGGGTTTATGCTCTACATAAACATAAACAATGATAAGGTTGAATTAATGGAAGGAACTTTGTGTGAGCTACAGACCCATGGTATCTCCATAACATTAAGATGAGATGTGGAGACTTGAGGGCATGATTAATGAACAATCTAACCCTCCTTTTCCTGGGATTTCGAGGACGAAATCCTTGTTAGGGGTTTATAATTTGTAACATCCCTGACCTGGGTTATGAATTAACCCTAGATGTTTTGCTAAATAAGGTTGAGTAGATTCTTAATATTATCTTGGGAAGAGTAGTTAGAGCTCATGAGAAACTTATGTTTCAATTTTGGTCCTGTTTGAACAATGTTGAAGCAATGTTTGCTTATTTTGGACTAAAGTGAAAATTACCCAAGTTGAGGGGTTAAATTGCATATGTTGCATGATAAGATATTTCTATGATGTTGAGACATCATAAGAATGAATATTATGTAGTGGTATGGTTTTTACAAGCTTGGGCATCAAGTTTAAGCTTATAAAGCAATCCTTGTGCATTAAAACCTAGTTTTGGTATAATGTGCAATTTACCCAAAACCTAGGGTTCAATATGAAAATTACCACTTCAATAAGGTCCCTAATGTTTCTTGGCATCAAGTAGAGCAAAGAAAATGAGAGGGGTGCCTCATTTGAATTAAGTTTGAGGAGAGAGAATCTTGATATTAAAATAATCAAGATTTAATCTTAAGTGAAACCCTAATTCAATTTAGGGCAAAAATGAATGTATTAATTAAAGGGCCTTCAACCAAAATGTTATTGGTTGATTTTGAATAAGGATGGACGTTTTTTTTCCAAGATAAGGAACGAAAATATCTAAAGGAGGTGAAACTCCACTCACCTTATTATAAAGGAAAGAAATTTACACTCACATATGGGATATTAATATAATAAGCATTAAGGTGCTTAATTTGTTTTTTTTTTAAATCATGGATAATTGAGAGGAATATGAGGCAATGAAGATAGCCTCATATCCAAGGAGTTGAGGGGGAAGAGGCGGCATCATTTTTGGGATTAAATGCATTTTAATAAGGCATTTTCTCTCTCATCAATTTCCTTATAAAAGTGCCCTTTCCAAGCCAAAACAAAGGCTTTTTCGGATTTCTTTCTTTCCCTTGCTTGCAAAACCGACCAAGGAGATAGGTAGGAGCAGGAGGACGACTCTCTACCTGTTGGTAAGCCCTTGACCTTCGTTCTCCTTGATTCCATGGTGGAAATCGAAAATAAATCATTGATTTCTTCTTATTTCGATCTCCTCTTCAACCATATCCAACTTTTACAATCAAATGCTTAAGGACGAGCCTAAGGGGAGTTGCAAGAGCTTCATCCACCATTTATGGCGTGAGCTTGGAGCTTAATTTGGAGCTCAATTGGAGGCGGGTTTTATAACTTGAACCCTTGATTTTATTATTGCAATCAATTCCTTATCAATTGGTGATCAATTCTACATTTCCGAAATTAAGTTTGGTTGATTGATGCAATTTCCATGGAAATCACAGCAGGTTTCGTGGGAGCTTGATGATTATGACATCATCATAAGCAAGCACCTCACCAAATATCAAAGCCAAACGGTTTCAATTAGTTGCTCATGCAGTTTCACCAAAACCGTTTGTGAGCAAACAGTTTGAAACCGTTTGGAGGCAAACGGTTTCAAAACCGTTTGAGGGAGTTGACCAAGGGTTGACCGTTTGAGAATCCTGTTCATAATTATGTTGGTTAATGGCTCACCAAATTTGATGGGTTAAATACCAAGGAATCGTGATTTGAAGGTTAATCAATTAGGAAAACCTAATTGAATTAAGTGCTGATTTTCAATCTGTTTTAACTTGACTTTTTGGGCAAACGGTTTCAAAACAGTTTGAGATGGTTGACCAAGGGTTGACCGTTTGCGATTCCTGATCCTAATTATGTTGGTTAATTACTCACCAAATTTGAGGGGTTAATTTCCAAGTAATCATGAGTTGAAGGCTAATCAATTAGGAAAACCCTAATTGGAATTAGTGCTGAAATTCCAATGAGTTGATTTGAGGTACCAAATCATATTGCAATTAAGTGTTGATTTGTTGATCAACTCGATAGACCAATCCCCAATGGAATTTCACTAGAATCCAAAGGTTGGATGAGCCAAATGGTTTCAACACCGTTTGGAGCTCATCCAAACGATTTCAAAATCGTTTGGTGGTCACCCAAGACCGTTTGGAGGTCTAGGGTTGAGTATGGTTAGGTGTTTGAAGGTCTAAAGGTACCAAGTTGATTTGCAATCAAATGCTGATTTGGTGATCAATCCAATGATCCAAACTTTAATTGGTTGACTTGGATTATTATGTGGACATGGGAAAACGGTCTCAAGACCGTTTGGAGGTCATCCAAACGACCTCAAGACCGTTTGGGGTCAGGTCATACCCAATTTGGATGATGGTTCAATGGTTTCAAAGTAACTAGTCTTACATTGATTAGTATTAAAGGATCTTCGATTCCAAACCCTAATTCAATTGATTCAAACCCTAATTGATGATCAATTGAGGGTCAATTGAGGGTCAAATCAGTTGAAGGTTGACCTATTAAACTCAATTGAAGTATGAGTATAGGTCCAATTGATGATTGGTTCCATGAATTCAACGATTGAAGGAATCAACATTGGAAACCCTAATTCAATTGGATACCTCATGTTATTGAAGGTCCAATTGATCAAACATTTTTGGAAACCTAATGTAATTAGGTGAGAGATATCCTTAATGGTACTAATCAATAATTCATAACAAATGCATGGATCCAATACATGATGTAAACCCTAATTGAGGCTGATTCCATGTATAACCCAAATAAGAGGTTGTCTACATGTGAAATCACTAATTAGGATGAATAGTAAACCCTAGTTGAGGGTGTATCCATGTAAAACCATAGTTGAGGGTGTATCCATGTAAAACCATAGTTGAGGGTGTATCCATGTAAAACCATAGTTGAGGGAGTATCCATGTGAAACCCTAACTGAGGGTGTATCCATGTGAAACCCTAATTGAGGGTGATTTTATGAGAAACCCTAATTGGGAATGATTAGTAAACCCTAATTATGGGAAATGTGATATAAAACCCTAATGAAGGGTGATGCTATATGCAATCCCTATTCTAAAAGAAGGGAGATGTTATGTGAAACCCTAATTCCTAATGAAAGAATAGAATTCATACTTGAAAATGATTCACGAGGTGAACTCCTGTGGCACGACCGTGTAAGGTAGCACGACTGTGGTATATTTCCTTTGCACGTACGTGCAAGGTAGCATGGCCGTGGTGGATTCACTTAGCACGACCGTGCAATGTAGCACGGTCGTGATGACTTTCTTTACACGGCCATTCCTGGCTGCATGACCATGGTGCTCTATGTTTGATTTAGAGTTGATTTGAATAGGACCTAACATGATAAATGTGATGAACTTGTGCATAAAGTATTAGGATGGGTAGTACCCTAATACAAGCTAAGTATATGAACTCAAATAAGATAAAGGTGTTGAGGGAAGTGATACATCAAGATATGATAGATATCATATCCAACACCCCAAATGCTGGTATATCTTGTTGTGTTATAAGTCCAATACAATTGGATGAATGACACATGAGATGTATGATGGAAATCCTAATCCTGGTAAAGGAATAAGGGTGATACCCTTGAATTAATGATATATTTGTTTTTTCTTGGTGTTGATACATAATTGATGTACTACTATCATATGTGCTAACCATGCAGGTACCGTGAGATGATGGGCATAGCCAGGTATGAGCTATGCTATGTTTTTAATTTGAATTTGTTTATTGAGCCTTGTGTGCCATAATATACCTTGTTGCCTGGTAAGAGGTAGCAAGAGAGTTAATGGGCCTCAAGTGTCATGATGGATGCTTGTGTAACAAGTATCATGCTTATCTTGGTCAGATGACCTAAAGGTGTTAGTTACTTGAGAATGTGGTAACAATGCTCAGGTGATGAGCTAAGGGTTTAAATACCCAGAATCACATGGTTAGGGTATTGAAATTGTGAAAGGATGAGAATTCCCAGTGGTGAATTGAGGGATTAAGATCCCAACACTTTATGAAAAGAGTATGGCTATGGGCCATGACTCCACAATGATAATGCCAGGCTTTAGATATATGATCTAAGCCTGAAGAGAGTTAATGCAGTGGTAATGATTCTATAGTTTGAATAGATGTTATAGATGTTCTTCATACTCATTAAAGGATAAGTGACATGTTGATTTTATCAAGTTATAGTTGCAATGCTTCTGATATAGAATAATGTTCTAATCTGTTAGACATTAAAATATCTGCTATCAAATAAATATGATTCCTCTGTTCATATTTATCTTCTTAAGATGCAATAATAATGTTACTGGAGGAGAGTTATATCTCTCGCTGGGGCAATTTTTATAATTGTCTCACCCCCGTGGGAACCACATTTTTAGGTGGACGCGGATGAGGAGACATGAATCCTTCAGTAGGTGAAGGACAACAGCAGCAGCAGGGACAACAGTGAAGTCTCAAGTGGAGACATTGGCTGTTATGTCATGTTCAGATGTATATAGAGTCCTATGTGTCGTTTCTGTACTCTCAGGTCCTCGGAGTTTTAGTTAGTGTTTTTTTTAATGAATCGATCCGAGATTTTGGCTTGATGCACTCGAAGCTATATGCTGTCTATATTTTATGTTGGAGACAGCTGATGTTGTAAATCTTGTGAAGAGATAGTACAAGATATGTACTTTGAAACAGAATGTAAATGTTGTACTTTGGCTCTTGAAGAAAAAGATTTCCAATGTGTGAATCTCTTTGCAAAAAGTTTTAATTTTTAGTGATTTTCACTAATCTGCAGCTTGATGAACGCTTCTGCATTAGTTAATTTTGTTTTTATGAGTTGTATGCCACAGTTTAGAGGTAGTAGGGTAAGTTCTAAGTGTCTTCCAGTTTATCTGATAGTATCTTCTGCTCACATAGGAGAAGAAGAACTTGAAAATGACTGGAGAACACGAGGAACACATTGCTAAGGGCAATGTTGTTGCACCAGGAGAGGGTGCATGGGACCAGGCAAGAGGAGAACAAGTGCCTGAGAATCCCCATTAAGACCTGATCAGGATAGAGAATCCTATGATCATGCTGTTGTTGGGCAGATTAGGGCAATAGTAATGCATATAGTGGACTGGATACTAGCCTTACGATCTAGGTTATCAGTCCTTAATACAGAAAGTTTGAGCTTTAAAAGAGTTCCTAAATGACTTTGTCATGTTGGAACAAGGGAAAATCATGTGTGTATAATGATATGAAAAGCAAGGAATATGATAGCATGTAAGTGCATACTACTTGATCTCAGTATTTGTAAACCCTGGCCAGGTATACAACTATTGATGATAAAGTGAGTATGGAAAATCTTAGATTGGTATCTTTTTTATTGCCCTAATCAATCAATCATTCTGAAACAATCTAGAGAGTATAATGAAACCAAAAGGGGAAAGCTATGTGACATCCCCAACAAAAATGGAAGAGCTATGTGACATTCCCAACCAATAGGGGAAAGCTATGTGACATCCCCAACAAAAAGGGAAGAGCTATGTGACATTCCCAACAAAAAGGGGAAAGCTATGTGACATCCCCAACAAAAAGGGAAGAGCTATGTGACATTCCCAACCAAAAGGGGAAAGCTATGTGACATCCCCAACAAAAAGGGAAGAGCTATGTGACATTCCCAACCAAAAGGGGAAAGCTATTGACATCCCCAACAAAAAGGGAAGAGCCATGTGTCATTCCCAACCAATAGGGGAAAGCTATGTGACATCCCCAACAAAAAGGGAAGAGCTATGTGACATTCCCAACCAATAGGGGAAAGCTATGTGACATCCCCAACAAAAAGGGAAGAGCTATGTGACATTCCCAACCAAAAGGGGAAAGCTATGTGACATCCCCAACAAAAAGGGAAGAGCTATGTGACATTCCCAACCAATAGGGGAAAGCTATGTGACATCCCCAACAAAAAGGGAAAAGCTATGTGACATCCCCAACAAAAAGGGAAGAGATATGTGACATTCCCAACCAAAAGGGGAAAGGTATGTGACATCCCCAACAAAAAGGGAAGAGCTATGTGACATTCCCAACCAATAGGGGAAAGCTATGTGACATCCCCAACAAAAAGGGAAAAGCTATGTGACATTCCCAACCAAAAGGGGAAAGCTATGTGACATCCCCAACAAAAAGGGAAAAGCTATGTGACATTCCCAACCAAAAGGGGAAAGCTATGTGACATCCCCAACAAAAAGGGAAAGCTATGTGACATCCCCAACAAAAAGGGAAGAGCTATGTGACATTCCTAACCAAAAGGGGAAAGCTATGTGACATCCCCAACAAAAAGGGAAGAGCTATGTGACATTCCCAACCAAAAGGGGAAAGCTATGTGACATCCCCAACAAAAAGGGAAAAGCTATGTGGCGTTCCCAACTAATAGGAAGAACTATGTGAACATTCCCAATTACATAGAGTTTACTAAATAAACGTTATGAATAAAGGATTACTGAGTAAATTATCTTTGTTAGATATATATGTTTTTCTCCTTTGATAAATGTTCTTAGGTGATGATAGATGTATGTTCTTTTATGCTTCTTCCTTTCAATAATATGGATATCATATGTTATGGGTTTATGCTCTGCATAAACGTAAATAATTATAAGGTTGAATTAATGGAAGGAACTTTGTGTGAGCTACAGACCCATGGTATCTCCATAACATTAAGATGAGATGTGGAGACTTGAGGGCATGATTAATGAACAATCTATCCCTCCTTTTCCTGGGATTTCGAGGACGAAATCCTTGTTAGGGGTTTATAATTTGTAACATCCCTGACCTGGGTTATGAATTAACCCTAGATTTTTTGCTTAATAAGGTTGAGTATATTCTTAATCTTATCTTGGTAAGAGTAATTAGAGCTCATGAGAAACTTATGTTTCAATTTTGGTCCTGTTTGAACAATGTTGAAGCAATGTTTGCTTATTTTGGACTAAAGTGCAAATTACCCAAGTTGAGGGGTTAAATTGCAAATGTTGCATGATAAGATATTCCTATGATGTTGATACATCATAAGACTGAATATGATGTAGTGGTATGGTTTTTACAAGCTTGGGCATCAAGTTTAAGCTTGTAAAGCAATCCTTGTGCATTAAAACCTAGTTTTGGTATAATGTGCAATTTACCCAAAACCTAGGGTTCAATATGAAAATTACCACTTCAATAAGGTCCCTAATGTTTCTTGGCATCAAGTAGAGCAAAGAAAATGAGAGGGGTGCCTCATTTGAATTAAGTTGGAGGAGAGAGAATCTTGATATTAAAATAATCAAGATTTAATCTTAAGTGAAACCCTAATTCAATTTAGGGCAAAAATGAATGTATTAATTAAAGGACCTTCAACCAAAATTTTATTGGTTGATTTTGAATAAGGATGGATGTTATTTTTCCAAGATAAGGAACGAAAATATCTAAAGGAGGTGAAACTCCACTCACCTTATTATAAAGGAAAGAAATTTACACTCACATATGGGATATTAATATAATAAGCATTAAGGTGCTTAATTTGTTTTTCTTTAAATCATGGATAATTGAGAGGAATATGAGGCAATGAAGATAGACTCATATAAAAGGAGTTGAGGGGGAAGAGGCGGAATCATTTTTGGGATTAAATGCATTTTAATAAGGCATTTTCTCTCTCATCAATTTCCTTATAAAAGTGCCCTTTCCAAGCCAAAACAAAGGCTTTTTCGGATTTCTTTCTTTCCCTTGCTTGCAAAACTGACCAAGGAGCTAGGGAGGAGCAGGAGTACGGCTCTATACCTGTTGGTAAGCCCTTGACCTTCGTTCTCCTTGATTCCATGGTGGAAATCGAAAATAAATCATTGATTTCTTCTTATTTCGATCTCCTCTTCAACCCTAGCCAACTTTTACAATCAAAGGCTTAAGGACGAGCCTAAGGGGAGTTGCAAGATCTTCATCCACCATTGATGGCGTGAGCTTGGAGCTTAATTTGGAGCTCAATTGGAGGCGGGTTTTATAACTTGAACCCTTGATTTTATTATTGCAATCAATTCCTTATCAATTGGTGATCAATTCTACATTTCCGAAATTAAGTTTGGTTGATTGATGCAATTTCCATGGAAATCACAGCAGGTTTCGTGGGTTTAGAGCTTGATGATGATGACATAATCATAAGCAAGCACCTCACCAAATATCAAAGCGAAACGGTTTCAATTAGTTGCTCATGCGGTTTCACCAAAACCGTTTGAGAGCAAACGGTTTGAAACCGTTTGGAGGCAAACGGATTCAAAACCGTTTGGAGGAAAACAGTTTCAAAACCATTTGAGGGAGTTTACCAAGGGTTGACCATTTGAGAATCCTGTTCATAATTATGTTGGTTAATGGATCACCAAATTTTATGGGTTAAATCCCAAGTAATCGTGAGTTGAAGGTTAATCAATTAGGCAAACCTAATTGAATTAAGTGCTGATTTTCAATCTGTTTTAACTTGACGTTTTGGGCAAACGGTTTCAAAACAGCTTGAGATGGTTGACCAAGGGTTGACCGTTTGAGATTCCTGATCCTAATTATGTTGGTTAATTACTCACCAAATTTGAGGGGTTAATTCCCAAGGAATCATGAGTTGAAGGCTAATCAATTAGGCAAACCCTAATTGGAATTAGTGCTGAAATTCCAATGAGTTGATTTGAGATTTTGGGTTGATTAGCCCAAACGGTTTCAAAACCGTTTTAGGATCACCAAAACGGTCTCAAGACCGTTTGGGGGTCACCCAAGACCGTTTGGAAGTCTAGGGTCAAGTATGGATATGTGTTTGAAGATCCAAAGATGTGGTATGAACCCTAATCGGCTAAGTGCTGATTTTGCAAGTGATTGAGATGATGTTTTGGGTTGATTGGCCCAAACGGTTTCAAAACCATTTGGGGATCACCCAAACGGTTTCAAGACCGTTTTGGGATCACCCAAGACCGTTTGGAGGTCTGGGGTTAAGTATAGTTGACCAATTGAAGGTCCAAATGTACCAAATCATATTGCAATTAAGTGTTGATTTGTTGATCAACTCGATAGACCAATCCCCAATGGAATTTCACTAGAATCCAAAGGTTGGATGAGCCAAATGGTTTCAACACCGTTTGGAGCTCATCCAAATGATTTCAAAATCGTTTGGTGGTCACCCAAGACCGTTTGGAGGTCTAGGGTTGAGTATGGTTAGGTGTTTGAAGGTCTAAAGGTACCAAGTTGATTTGCAATCAAATGCTGATTTGGTGATCAATCCAATGATCCAAACTTTAATTGGTTGACTTGGATTATGATGTGGACATGGGAAAACGGTCTCAAGACCGTTTGGGGTCAGGTCATACCCAATTTGGATGATGGTTCAATGGTTTTAAAGTAACTAGTCTTACATTGATTAGTATTAAAGGATCTTCGATTCCAAACCCTAATTCAATTGATTCAAACCCTAATTGATGATCAATTGAGGGTCAATTGAGGGTCAAATCAGTTGAAGGTTGACCTATTAAACTCAATTGAAGTATGAGTATAGGTCCAATTGATGATTGGTTCCATGAATTCAACGATTGAAGGAATCAACATTGGAAACCCTAATTCAATTGGATACCTCATGTTATTGAAGGTCCAATTGATCAAACATTTTTGGAAACCTAATGTAATTAGGTGAGAGATACCCTTAATGGTACTAATCAATAATGCATAACAAATGCATGGATCCAATACATGATGTAAACCCTAATTGAGGTTGATTCCATGTATAACCCTAATAAGAGGTTGTCTACATGTGAAATCACTAATTAGGATGAGTAGTAAACCCTACTTGAGGGTGTATCCATGTAAAACCATAGTCGAGGGTGTATCCATGTAAAACCATAGTTGAGGGAGTATCCATGTGAAACCCTAACTGAGGGTGTATCCATGTGAAACCCTAATTGAGGGTGATTTTATGAGAAACCCTAATTGGGAATGATTAGTAAACCCTAATTATGGGCAATGTGATATAAAACCCTAATGAAGGGTGATGCTATATGCAATCCCTATTCTAAAAGAAGGGAGATGGTATGTGAAACCCTAATTCCTAATGAAAGAATAGAATTCATACTTGAAAATGATTCACGAGGTGAACTCCTGTGGCACGACCGTGTAAGGTAGCACGATTGTGGTATCTTTCCTTTGCACGTTCGTGCTAGGTAGCACGGCCGTGGTGGATTCACTTAGCACGACCGTGCAAGGTAGCACGGCCGTGATGACTTTCTTTGCATGGCCGTTCCTGGCTGCATGACCATGGTGCTCTATGTTTGATTTAGAGTTGATTTGAATAGGACCTAACATGATAAATGTGATGAACTTGTGCATAAAGTATTAGGATGGGTAGTACCCTAATACAAGCTAAGTATATGAACTAAAATAAGATAAAGGTGTTGAGGGAAGTGATACATCAAGATATGATAGATATCATATCCAACACCCCAAATGCTGGTATATCTTGTTGTGTTATAAGTCCAATACAATTGGATGAATGACACATGAGATGTATGATGGAAATCCTAATCCTGGTAAAGGAATAAGGGTGATACCCTTGAATTAATGATATATTTGTTTTTTCTTAGTGTTGATACATAATTGATGTACTACTATCATATGTGCTAACCATGCAGGTACTGTGAGATGATGGGCATAGCCAGGTATGAGCCATGATGTGCTTTTAATTTGAATTTGTTTATTGAGCCTTGTGTGCCATAATATACCTTATTGCCTGGTAAGAGGTAGCAAGAGAGTTAATGGGCCTCAAGTGTCATGATGGATGCTTGTGTAACAAGTATCATGCTTATCTTGGTCAGATGACCTAAAGGTGTTAGTTACTTGAGAATGTGGTAACAATGCTCTGGTGATGAGCTAAGGGTTTAAATACCCAGAATCACATGGTTAGGGTATTGAAATTGTGAAAGGATGAGAATTCCCAGTGGTGAATTGAGGGATTAAGATCCCAACACTTTATGAAAAGAGTATGGCTACGGGCCATGACTCCACAATGATAATGCCAGGCTTTAGATATATGATCTAAACCTGAAGAGAGTTAATGCAGTGGTAATGATTCTATAGTTTGAATAGATGTTATAGATGTTCTTCATACTCATTAAAGGATAAGTGACATGTTGATTTTATCAAGTTATAGTTGCAATGCTTCTGATATAGAATAATGTTCTAATCTATTAGACATTAAAATATCTGCTATCAAATAAATATGATTCTGTTGTTCATATTTATCTTCTTAAGATGCAATAATAATGTTACTGGAAGAGAGTTATATCTCTCACTGGGGCCATTTTTATAATTGTCTCACCCCCGTGGGAACCACATTATTAGGTGGACGCAGACGAGGAGACATGAATCCTTCAGTAGGTGAAGGACAACAACAGCAGTAGGGACAACAGTGAAGTCTCAAGTGGAGACATTGGCTGTTATGTCATGTTCAGATGTATATAGAGTCCTATGTGTCGTCTCTGTACTCTTAGGTCCTCGAAGCTTTAGTTAGTGTTTTTTTTAATGAATCGATCCGAGATTTTGGCTTGATGCACTCGAAGCTATATGCTGTCTATATTTTATGTTGGAGACAGCTGATATTGTAAATCTCGTGAAGAGATAGTACAAGATATGTACTTTGAAACAGAATGTAAATGTTATACTTTGGCTCTTGAAGAAAAAGATTTCCAATTTGTGAATCTCTTTGCAAAAAGTTTTAATTTTTAGTGATTTTCACTAATCCACTACTTGATGAACGCTTCCGCATTAGTTAATTATGTTTTTATGAGTTGTATGCCACACTTAACACCACAATGGCTTCGAGTGACAACCCCAAGATAGTTTACAAAATTATTGCGGTTCACTCCAATTGCATTTCCTCCATTATTAAACTCCACAACCAATTTGGATCCACTGCCACTTAGCACTATTAACTTCTTCAACATAGTGATGCCCCTTTTCTTGTTAAGTGTTTGGTGTTGCGCATCAAGTTGCTCCAGTGCTTTAGTGGGTACATGTGCATCATCAACCTAAAATTTGACAAAAATAAACACACTGAATTAGCACAATATAGAAATATGGGATATATGACATACCTAGAAGATAATGAATTTTATAGAAATACATGATATGTTTTTAGAACTTACATTGGTATCCTTGCCATGCTCGTCATGGACATCATGCTCATCATGGACTTCATGCTCATCATGGACATCATGCTCATCATGGTCATCCATCTGAAAATGTCATTAAAAAGGCAAACATTTAGCATTTGTATTAACTAGAAAAAGGCAAACATTTAGCATTTGTATTAACTAGAAAAAGGCAAACATTTAGCATTTGTATTAACTAGAAGATAATGAAAAATAAAATCTGAAAATGATATTGATATTTAAAAAGCAAACATTTAGCTTCAATAAAAAAATATAAACATACATGCCTCTAAAATTGTGATCTTTTATCAATTAACAATCCTTCATTGTGATCTCCACGCACATATAAGTCATCATTAGCTTCAATATTTTGTGGAGTTGGCAAAGAATGGACTGGAGTCATCATACTTATCATAGTACTCTTCTTCATCTATAGGATCTTCAATGAACTGTCTTCTACCATGAAGAACAACCGACCATTTATCATTTGCAGGATCATCGATATAGAATATTTGTTTCGCCTGTGATGCCAATATGAATGATTCACCCTTCTCGCCAATCTTTTCAAAGTTCACCAAAGTGAAACCCAATTCATCCACTATAACTCCTTTGGTGTTATCAACCCAATTACATTTAAAGAGCGGAATTCTGAAATCTATGTAGTCAAACTCCCATATGTCTTCAATGACACTGTAATATGACATTTTAGCTTCACGTGGACTCTTATCCTTTGCACTTGCAAAATACATAGTCGACGCTTGAAGAGTGACCCCACTGTTTTGGACAACACTCTTATCATCTTGGCACTTTGTGTAATATGTGAACCCATTAATGTCAAACCCTTCATAAGACATAACATTTGGTTTTGGTTTAAAGGTGAGGCATTTGATAGTTTCTGTAATATCATTTGGTGTTTGAGATAGTTGATGTAAGACTTTATCTTCAAACCACTTAGTAAAATTCTTATTATGCTCTCTAGCAAGCCACATTGAACTTGCTTGAGGATGTTGTCTCTTGATGAAATTGGCATGTTCCTCGATATAAACACTCACTTCGTCCATGTTGTGTAAAATATACAAGTGAGCTTGTTCCAACTGCTCACAGCTGATTACTTTCACCCGTGATCCCAAAATTCCTTTACCCTCCTCAATATTCTTGTCATTAACAGGAGTGTTATTACCACTCAGAAAGTCATTGCAAAAATCCATAACCTCTCTCGCCACATAACCTTCAATAATACTCCCTTCAGGCCGATAACGGTTTCGAACATCATCTTTAAAAACGCTCATGTATCATTCAAAGGGATACATCCAACGCAAGAAAATTGGTCCCAACATTTTCACTTCCCTAGTCAAGTGGACAAAAAGATGTACCATGATATCAAAGAACGAAGGAGGGAAATACATCTCAAGCTGACATAGGGTAACAACCACTTCTCTTTGCAAATTATCAAGAGTATCAGGGTCAATAATTTTGCTGCATAGACTGTTGAAAAAGAAACAAAGTCTGGTGATTGCAAACCTTACATGCTTCGGAAATATAGATCGAATTGCCACGGGCAATATTTGTTGCATTAGAGTGTGACAATCATGAGATTTAAGACCTATCAACTTCCGATCTTTCATTGATACCAATCTACAGATGTTGGATGAGTAACCATGTGGCACCTTAACATTTACCAAGCATTCACAAAAAGCTTTCTTCTCCTTTCTAGACAACGTGTAACAAGCAGGAGGTAAGTATGTTCTTTTATTACCCATTTCACGTAATTCTGTTAATTCTGACCTTATTCCCATTTCACGTAGGTCCAGTCTAGATTTTATCCCATCTTTAGTATTACCTGGTATATTTAACAGAGTACCAATGATGCTATCACATACATTTTTCTCAATGTGCATTACATCGATACAATGCTTGACTGTCAAAGAACTCCAATAAGGAAGATCCCAAAATATTGACTTCTTCTTGAATGAAGAATTGTCACTCTGTGTGGCCATACTACATTGTGATTTCTTACCGAATTCATTGACAATGTCTTTTACTCTTTCATAAACAACATCCCCTGGTATAGGTTTAGGTGCACTCCGTTCATCATTCCATCCATTGAATGCTTTGCGCTTCCTACGATACAGATGGAATTTTGAAAGAAACCTTCAATGACCAAGATATACAGTCTTGCCGCCATGTTTTAGTCTTATTGAATCAATGTTTTCTTCACATATAGGACACACTTTAGCTCCGTTGACACTATATCCAGACAAATTCCCAGATGCTGGAAAGTCATTAATGGTACAAAACAACATAGCATGCAAACGAAATGTCTCTCTTCCTGAAGCATCATAGGTCATCACACCTTCAGCCCAAAGTTTCTTTAAGTCATCAATCAGAGGTTCAAGATAAACATCGATATCATTTCCGGGTTGTTTAGGGCCCGATATCAACAACGACAGCATAACGTACTTATTTTTCATACACAGCCAGGGAGGAAGATTGTATATAACAAGCATGACTGGCCAAGTGTTATGTTGGCTGCTCAATGTCCTGTACGGATTCATCCCATCTGTACAAAGCCCAAGTCTTAGATTCCTATCTTCTTCACCAAATTTGGGGTATAATATATCAATCTTCTTCCACTGTGGGGAATCAGACGCATGTCGTAGGATCCCATCATTATTTTTCTTAACATCTGCATGACACCTCAAATTCTTCGCATCTTTCAGATTTGCAAATAAGTGTTGAAACTGTGATAATATAGGTAGATACCACAACACCTTGGCAGGAGAACCAGTTTTGGACTCCCCCGAAGTCGTCAATTTATACCGTGACGCACCACATTTTGGACAATCTTTCAAATCTACATAGTCCTTTTGAAATATTACACAATCGTTCGGGCATGCGTGTATCTTCTTGGCCTCCATTCCCATTGGGAACAACATTTTCTTTACCCAGTATGTTGAGATTGGCAGCTCGTTTCCTTCAGGAAGCATTTCTTTCAACAAAGTCAACAATGAAGTGAAGCTTTTATCACTCCATCTATTGTTAGCTTTCAACATATACAATCTCAACACAGCGCTAAGCACCAGTGTTGACTTTCAAGTTGTTACCGCAATGCCTACATGGACAGTAGAACCAATCTATAGGTTTTTTCCTATGTTCCTCGGTAAATCTAATAAACTGATCAAGACCAGATATAAACTCTGGGGTGCAGGGATTGCGAATGGACATCCATGATCCATCCATTCTATGATCAAAGAGAAAACAAGTATATATTAGGACAAGATTAGGGTATACAGTTACATCCTATCCAAGATTTACTCCTATTATCTACAATGAAGCCGGACTCCATACAAACAATATATAATTTAGTGATTGTTCATTCTAATTTATGCCAATGTACAAGTAATATAAAGAACAATGATTGTTCACTTTCTAGGCCAACAAACACATGTGATGTCATTCTTATATATAATTAATGTGTACCACCTATCCCATCCTTGAACACCTAATCTCACTAGTAAGTGTATAATATGTATTGGGTTTTCGAGAAAATGTCAGCAGCATTTCCCCGCTGTTCTCTAAGTACATATGTACTTAGAGAACAAACGGGGAAATGCTATCGAAATTTTCTCGAAAACCCAATAAACATTATACACTTACATCCTAAGTGAGATTAGGTGTTCAAGAATAGTCCCAAACTGGGGACTATCCAAGATTTACTCCTAATGAGTAAATCTTGGACGGGTTTCTAGGCCAACAAACACATGTGATGTCATTCTTATATATAATAAATGTGTACCACCTATCCCATCCTTGAACACCTAATCTCACTAGTAAGTGTATAATGTGTATTGGGTTTTCAAGAAAATTTCGGCAGCATTTTCCCGCTGTTCTCTAAGTACATGTGTACTTAGAGAACAAACGGGGAAATGCTACTGAAATTTTCTTGAAAACCCAATACACACTATACACTTACATCCTAAGTGTGATTAGGTGTTCAAGAACAGTCCCAAACCGTGGACTATCCAAGATTTACTCCTAATGAGTAAATCTTGGACGGGTTTCTAGGCCAGCAAACACAATAATAGATATGCACATGTTAGGGTTTCATCACAATTAATGTTAGGGTTTCATCACAATTGATGTTACGGTTTAATCAAATCAAATTAGGATGCTACAATTGACAAGTTTAAATCTTATTTCAACATGCATCAAAATTTACTGAATTAGGCCAAACATTACGATTAGAAGCACAAATATATGACAAATATATGCAAGCAAAAGATTTGTTCATATCTTAGGACTTACATAAAGCATTACATAAAAATTTGTTCATATCCTTACCAAAAGCAAGCACGGTCGTGGATGTGTTGGCCTACCACGGCCATGCTGGACAACACGGCCTTGGTAGGCCAACACAACCACGGCCGTGGTAGGCCAACACAGCCATGGTCGTGCTTGCTGTTGGTAAGGAGCTAGGGAGAAGGAAGCAAAGAGGCTAGCCTACTTGGAGCTAGTGTGGAGAAGAGCGGCGGCGAGCGGCGGTAGCAATGGTGGTGAGCAGGTGAAGAAGCAGAGGGATGGGCGGTGGGCAGAAGCAACTGACGGTCGGAGAAGCAGCAGGCGAAGAAGGAGCAGCGGCGAGCGGCGGACAGCGGCGCCGGCGAGCAGAAGAGCACCAACACCGAAGAAGCCGAGGGGCAGCAACCGACGTCACGATTTTGGTGGAGCGGCGGCGAGCAGCAGCACATGAAATATCACGATGAAACAGGAAGAAAGGGGGAAGAGCCGGGTGATCGGGTCTATTAAGTTGGTCAACGACGTCGGTTATCTACAAAATCGACGCCTATTATGCTTTAGCATCGGTTGATAGTAAAACACCGACGCCCAACTAGACAACCTTTACCCTAAATTAATTGGCGGGAACCATTATCAGCGTCGGTTATCGAAGGATAACCGACACTGAAAGTGGGACTTTTCGCGCAAATTTTCATTTTAAATAGGCGTCGGTGAATAGTTAAAAAACCGACGCTGTAGGTGACCTAAAATGTTTTCGCTCAAAAATTGGATTTCGCGGGCGATTTTAGGCGTCGGTCTGTTATAAACAGCCGACACTGAATACAAAGCGGTACCCATGTCTGGCTGGTCTTTGAATATAGACGTCGGTTTGCATAAATAATCGACGTTTAATATGATAGGTGTCGGTTTTACTAAATAACTGACGCCCAGAAAAGCGACACTGAATGTTGTTTCTGTAGTAGTGAATGCACCTATCTAATAACACAATCGATATGGGAGAGGGTTTGGTATTAGGTTAGGTAGTGAATTACAAAGTGAGAGTAGGTAATTCTCCCTACATGCTCTTAATCCAAAGGTAGGAGATATTTTTATTAATGGATTGAGATTAAAGTGCAATGTTAACCGTTGTGAAACCAATATCCTAAGGAATTCACTAAGACTGTTAACAACAACCAATAATTTAGATTTACTTTCTATTCTAGATAATTAAACCAATGAATCAAGTTTCTTTGACCTAAGTTGACGTATTACAGTTAGTAATAGTTTCTGAAGTTCCATTTTCATGTGTTCTACATTTGGGCCTCATTGGCCTATATTACTACGATAGCGTATACTTGCATTTTGAGCGTATAGAAAATACCTATCAAGTTTTTGGCACTGTTGTCGGGGACACGATAACTTCAACACTATGAGTATTATAACGGCCATTCTAGGCCAAACCTTTTATTTTTCTTTTATCAATTTTGAAGCTGCATTTTAAATATTCTTATTGTTGTTAGCATTAGTATTGTGTTCTCACAACGACTTTTTACTATTTTCATGTACTAGTGCATGGTTCATACTCGTGCCCACGACTATTGAGAGTCTTCTCTACCTAGCTCAGGCAAGAAGAGCTCCTAGGCAGAGTGTTGCTAAGTTATTCCTGTAGAAAAAATCATAAGATGATTGATATGGCATAATTACCTAAAAGGATTTGATTAATAATAAAACATATATAAAGGAAAGCTTCCAATTCATATGTTTCACTTAGTTATGAGATAATGAGGATACATAGTGAATGTCTAGAGAATTATATTACTCAATGATGTATGTTGTCAAGTTCCTATCCTTGTGATGAGATCATACAGATTTTAAGAGTACATATGCATATTCTCATTATTTCCATGATCAGTTGTTATTGTTGAAGGTTGATAGACAACAATAACACATAAGATTAGAGTGTGAGTTGGTTGATGACTAAATCTCATTAGTCATGATATGGAAATATCAAACCAAGCACACAGATACATGTTAGAGAACAGTGTATCAGACAGACCCACCTTGAGAGTGACACATGGTTATGGTGGTCACAATCATCTCTCATAGTGAAAGTGGTGGTTGTGATTCTTAGACCTGAAATCACTCGACTCGTCACATGGCATTGGGTACACTTTGACATCATCAAACGCAGTCCTGAAACATGGGTTGTTATAATGGTGATGATTGGGTGACTTTGACACATGGGGATAGATTGTGAGTGATAGATATGAGATTGGTCCCTCCTATTGGAGTATGATATCCTGGCCACTTGATTAGCGCGTTGAGAAATGCATGCACTTGCACATGTGAATCAATATATGATATTGAAGTCAAATTATCTCAGACAGTCTGCTCTTAGTTCAAGGAATATGATTGAACATTGAGAGGATGATCTTCCATGCCTCGAGTTCATCCTGGATATCAGAGACAAAGGAATTATACAGTCACTGCAACACCTAGCACTAATTGTAGGTTGAAGTTGTTCTCCAACTTTCAATTAAACTTGGGTAGCACTGACGTGTGACTAGGCACCACTCTTTGCTAGTGATGTCATAAGAGTTATGGACATTCACTTCCAATTTGACATGGGACCTATAGGGTCACACACATAGGGACATTTTTCTCAACGTGCATTTCATCGATACAATGCCTGTCTGTCAAAGAACTCCAATAAGGAAGATCCCAAAATATTGACTTCTTCTTGAATGAAGAATTGTCACTCTGTGTGGCCATACTACATTGTGATTTCTTACCAAATTCATTGACAATGTCTTTTACTCTTTCATAAACAACATCCCCTGGTATAGGTTTAGGTGCACTCCGTTCATCATTCCATCCATTGAATGCTTTGTGCTTCCTACGATATAGATGGAATTTTGAAAGAAACCTTCGATGACCAAGATATATAGTCTTGCCGCCATGTTTTAGACTTATTGAATCAGTGTTTTCTTCACATATAGGACACGCTTTAGCTCCTTTGACACTATATCCAGAAAAATTCCCATATGCTGGAAAGTAATTTATAGTGCAAAACAACATAGCGTGCAAACAAAATGTCTCTCTTCCTGAAGCATCATAGGTCATCACACCTTCAGCCCAAAGTTTCCTTAAGTCATCAATCAGAGGTTCAAGATAAACATCGATATCATTTCCGGGTTGTTTAGGGCCCGATATCAACAACGACAACATAACGTACTTATTTTTCATACGCAGCCAGGGAGGAAGATTGTATATAACAAGCATGACTGGCCAAGTGCTATGTTGGCTGCTCAATGTCCCGTACGGATTCATCCCATCTGTATTAAGACCAAGTCTTAGATTCCTATCTTCTTCACCAAATTTGGGGTACAATAGATCAATCTTCTTCCACTGTGGGGAATCAGATGCATGTCGTAGGATCCCATCATTATTTTTCTTAACATCTGAATGCCACCTCAAATTCTTCACATCTTTCATATTTGCAAACAAGCGTTGAAACCGTGATATTATAGGTAGATACCATAACACCTTGGCAGGAGAACCAGTTTTGGACTCCCCCGAAGTCATCAATTTATACCGTGATGCACCACATTTTGGACAATCTTTCAAATCTACATAGTCCTTTTGAAATAATACACAATCATTCGGGCATTCATGTATCTTCTTGGCCTCCATTCCCATTGGGCACAACATTTTCTTTACCCGGTATGTTGAGATTGGCAGCTCGTTTCCTTCAGGAAGCATTTCTTTCAACAAAGTCAACAATGAAGTGAAGCTTTTGTTGCTCCATCTATTGTTAGCTTTCAACTTATACAATCTCAACACAGCGCTAAGCTCTGTAAACTTAGCACATCCTGTGTATAATGGTATCTCAACATCATGCACAATGTTTCTAAAGATAGGAGGTGGATCGGTGTGCTCTACCCTAAAACTATCCAGCATCGCATCAATGATGTCTACTGGAACTGGTTCGTTCACATCTACGTCATCGGAGGTAATTTCTTCTTCCACCCAAGCACTCCTATCGACATCTACTGGTTTCGAGTTTGAAATCTCTCCATGCCAGTGCCATTCTGTATAGCCTTGTACAATCCCGTTGCACATGACATGACTTTTGATTTCCTCACTAGTGTTGACTTTCAAGTTGTTACCGCAATGCCTACATGGACAGTAGAACCTATCTATAGGTTTTTTCCTATGTTCCTCGACAAATCTAATAAACTGATCAAGACCAGATATAAACTCTGGGGTGCAGCGATTGCAAATGGACATCCATGGTCTATCCATTCTATGATAAAAAAGAAAACAAGTATATATTAGGACAAGATTAGGGTATACACTTACATCCTATCCAAGATTTACTCCTATTATCTACAATGAAGCCGGACTCCATACAAACAGTATATAATTTAGTGATTATTCATTCTAATTTATACCAATGTACAAGTAATATAAAGAACAATGATTGTTCACTTTCTAGGCCAACAAACACATGTGATGTCATTCTTATATATAATAAATGTGTACCACCTATCCCATCCTTGAACACTTAATCTCACTAGTAAGTGTATAATGTGTATTGGGTTTTGAAGAAAACTTTGACAGCATTTCCCCGCTGTTCTCTAAGTACATATGTACTTAGAGAACAAATAGGGAAATGCTACTGAAATTTTCTCGAAAACCCAATACACATTATACACTTACATCCTAAGTGAGATTAGGTGTTCAAGAACAGTCCCAAACCAGGGACTATCCAAGATTTACTCCTAATGAGTAAATCTTGGATGAGTTTCTAGGCCAACAAACACATGTGATGTCATTCTTATATATAATAAATGTGTACCACCTATCCCATCCTTGAACACCTAATCTCACTAGTAAGTGTATAATGTGTATTGGGTTTTCAAGAAAATTTCGGTAGCATTTCCCCGCTGTTCTCTAAGTACGTGTACTTAGAGAACAAACGGGGAAATGCTACTGAAATTTTCTCGAAAACCCAATACACATTATACACTTACATCCTAAGTGAGATTAGGTGTTCAAGAACAGTCCCAAACTGGGGACTATCCAAGATTTACTCCTAATGAGTAAATCTTGGACGGGTTTCTAGGCCAACAAACACAATAATAGATATGTACATATTAGGGTTTCATCACAATTAATGTTAGGGTTTCATCACAATTGATGTTAGGGTTTAATCAAATCAAATTAGGATGCTACAATTGACAAGTTTAAATCTTATTTCAACATGCATCAAAATTTACTGAATTAGGCCAAACATTACGATTAGAAGCACAAATATATGACAAATATATGCAAGCAAAAGATTTGTTCATATCCTAGTATTTACATAAAGCATTACATAAAAATGTGTTCATATCCTTACCAACAGCAAGCACGGCCGTGGCTGTGTTGGCCTACCACGGCCGTGCTGGACAGCACGGCCGTGGTAGGCCAACACAGCCATGGCCCTACTTGTTGTTGGTAAGGAGCTAGGGAGAAGGAAGCAAAGAGGCTAGCCTACCTGGAGCTAGCGTGGAGAAGAGCGGCAGCGAGCGGCGGCAGCAGTGGCGGCGAGCAGGCAAAGAAGTAGAGGGGCGGGCGGCGGGTAGAAGCAACCGACGGCCGGAGAAGTAGCAGGCACCGGCCAGAGAAGCAGCAAGTGAAGAAGGAGCAGTGGCGGGTGGCGGGCAGCGGCGCCGGCGAGCATAAGAGCACCAACACCGAACAAGCAGAGGGGCAGCAACCGACGTCGCGATTTTGGGAGAGCGGCGGCGAGCAGCTGCACAGGATATATTACGATGAAACTGGAAGAAAGGGGGAAGAGCCGAGTGATCGGGTTTATTAAGTTGTTCAACGACGTCGGTTATCTACAAAACCGACGCCTATTATGCTTTAGCGTCGGTTGATAGTAAAACACCGACGCCCAACTAGACAACCTTTACCCTAAATTAATTGGCGGGAACCATTATCAGCGTCGGTTATCGATGGATAACCGACACTGAAAGTGGGACTTTTCGTGCAAATTTTCATTTTAAATAGGCGTCGGTGAATAGTTAAAAAACCGACGTTGTAGGTGACCTAAAATGTTTTCGCTCGAAAATTGGATTTCGCTGGCGATTTTAGGTGTCGGTCTGTTATAACCAGCCGACGCTGAATACAAAGTGGTACCCGTGTCTGGCTGGTCTTCGAATATAGACGTCAGTTTGCGTAAATAACCGACGTTTAATATGATAGGCGTCAGTTTTCCTAAATAAATGATGCCCAGAAAAGCGACACTGAATATTGTTTCTGTAGTAGTGAATGCACCTATCTAATAACACAATCGATATGGGAGAGGGTTTGGTATTAGGTTAGGTAGTGAATTACAAAGTGAGAGTAGGTAATTCTCCCTACTTGCTCTTAATCCAAAGGTAGGAGATATTTTTATTAATGGATTGAGATTAAAGTGCAATGTTAACCGTTGTGAAACCAATATCCTAAGGAATTCACTAAGACTGATAACAATAACCAATAATTTAGATTTACTTTCTATTCTAGATAATTAAACCAATGAATCAAGTTTCTTTGACCTAAGTTGATCAAATTACAGTTAGTAATAGTTTCTGAAGTTCCATTTTCATGTGTTCTACATTTGGGCCTCATTGGCCTATATTACTACGATAGCGTATACTTGTATTTTGAGCGTATAGAAAATACCTATCAAGTTTTTGGCACTATTTTCGGGGACACGATAACTTCAACACTATGAGTATTGTAACGTCCATTCTAGGCCAAACCTTTTATTTTTCTTTTATCAATTTTGAAGCTGCATTTTAAATATTCTTATTGTTGTTAGCATTAGTATTGTGTTCTCACAACAACTTTTTACTATTTTCATGTACTAGTGCATGCTTCATACTCGTGCCCACGACTACTGAGAGTCTTCTCTGCCTAGCTTAGGCAAGAAGAGCTCCTAGGAAGAGTGTTGGTAAGGTATTCCTGTAGAAAAAATCATAAGATGATTGATATGGCATAATTACCTAAAAGGATTTGATTAATAATAACACATATATATAGGTAAGCTTCCAATTCATATGTTTCACTTAGTTATGAGATAATGAGGATACAGAGTGAATGTCTAGAGAATTATATTACTCAATGATGTATGTTGTCAAGTTCCTATCCTTGTGATGAGATCATACAGATTTTAAGAGTACATATGCATATTCTCATTATTTCCATGATCAATTGTTATTGTTGAAGGTTGATAGACAACAATAATACATAAGATCAGAGTGTGAGTTGGTTGATGACTAAATCTCATTAGTCATGATATGGAAATATCAAACCAAGCACACAGATACATGTTAGAGAACCGTGTATTAGATAGACCCACCTTAAGAGTGACACATGGTTATGGTGGTCACAATCATCTCTCATAGTGAAAGTGGTGGTTGTGATTCTTAAACCTAAAATCACTCAACTCGTCACATGTCATTGGGTACACTTTGACATCATCAAACGCAGTCCTGAAACATGGGTTGTTATAATGGTGATGATTGGGTGACTTTCACACATGGGGATAGATTGTGAGTGATAGATATGGGATTGGTCCCTCCTATTGGAGTATGATATCCTGGCCACTTGATTAGCAAGTTGAGAAATGCATGCACATGCACATGTGAATCAATATATGATCTTGAAGTCAAATTATCTCAGACAGTTTTCTCTTAGTTCAAGGAATATGATTGAACATTGAGAGGATGACCTTCCATGCCTCGAGTTCATCCTGGATATTAGAGACAAAGGAATTATACAGTCACTGCAATACCTTACACTAATTGTAGGTTGAAGTTGTTCTCCAACTTTCAATTAAACTTGGGTAGAAATGACGTGTGACTAGGCACCACTATTTGCTAGTGATGTCATAAGAGTTATGGACATTCACTTCCAATTTGACATGGGACCTATAGGGTCACACACATAGGAACTCATCTAGAAGAGGAGTTTCATCTTGAACGACAATTGGATTGATTAGTAAAGTGTATATGTATTCAATTCATGCAACTGAATGCTTGATTGGCTGACCATGTCTACCAAACGACCATCTCACTGAGTGAGATGACCATTTGGGTAGTCAGATGGGTTCTCAAGTAGTTGAGATGGTTGTTTGGGGGTCAGGTTGATCAGAGATCGACTTGGCTATGTTCTACCCATGAACTGACCAGTTCAATGTGATTGAACTGATCGACTTGACTCAACTCACTAGATGACCATCTGGGTGAGTGAGACGGGCATCTCGCTTGGGTGAGATTGCCCGTTTGGTTCGAATAAAGGTTTGGGATGTTTTCCAAATAGTTTCGATTGTTCTTTACTTGAGGAGCAAGGAAATTCATATGAGATATTAATAGAATTCAAAAATCCAAATTCATATTAGATTGGGAACTGCCAAATGGCCATTTGGCAGAGCGATATGATAGTCTCGCACATCAGACGGTCGTATGGGTGTGTGAAATGACCATTTTGGCTGTTGTAGGTTGTGAAAATTCAAGATCTTCCTGTCCTTTCCACTCACGTACCTTTATAATGTATCAAATAGTAACTACGAACCTTGAACCTAGCCTCTACTATAAATAGAGGGGTACTGGGGATTCCTAGGATACAACACAACCCAGAAAACTAAGAATCAGTTCCTTTGACAAATGTTGTACACTCTGATTGTGGTAACCAGGAGAGTCCAAGCAAGTCCTACATTAAAAGGAGGGATAGCCAATGGGAGAGAACAATTGAGAACTGTTGGATCTAGGGCTCTAGAGGGGGGTGAGTAGATCTTCAAAAATTCTCACAAGATAGATTAGACCTTCAAATTAAATCAAATTAAAACCAATATCTTTAGTACAATTTGAAGTCCTAACTAACAAACATAGAAAAGATGAGAGGAATTGATAGCAAGCACTTGACAAGGTCATGTAGAGTGGTTCCACTTTCCAAACTAGGAGAGAGTCAGTCCACTACCTAGAGAGGTCAGCCTCTAGGACTTTTTAAGTACTTTTCTCTATATTATCACCAATAAGAGTTACAACACAAGACCACCAAAGGACTTACCCATCCAAGCATCAAGAGTACTCCACCTTATCAAGGACTTACCCACATTGCCAAGAGTCTTTAGCCTTCCCCAAGGTCTTACCCACTCTAGCACAAGTCTTCCGCCTTCAATGACTTTTCCACTCTTCTTGGATCTTTGGCCTTTGCCTTCTCCTTCTCCTATAGAAGCTCTTCACCTCTTCTTCAAACTCAAAGAAGACTAGCAAGAGCTCCACCTTCACCCAGAGTAGCTTGCTTCACCTTTTCTTCATGGAGGAAAGGGGTAGGGAAGAGGAAGTAGATGAGAGCTTTACATGCACATGGCAGTAGCTCACTTAAATAATGCCTATCTCACTCATAATCACAAAATGAAGTGTAAACTAGAGAAAAAAGGGGCTCAAGGAGTTGTAACACACTCAACTATAGCAAGGACTTAGAATAGCATGAATGAACAAAGTTGGAATGAGCTCTAAGGGGTCCTATTTATAGATGGGAGTGTTCCCTTGAGTGTGGGATCACTTAGGGTCGAAATATAGACATTTTCCACAATGAAATGGATCTATTTTCACCCAAAACAACTCACCAAAAATTATAATCACTTTTTCTGCGTTTTTCGTACAGTACATTTGGTCGAGTTTCAATAAAGGTAACTCGATTGATCAACTAATAGACAAAGCCAATTTTCAAACTATCAGTCAAGTTTTATAACGACCTCACTTTCCGCGTCCCCCAATTAAGGAAAGATCTTCAAGTTGAGAGCCATTACCTAATTTCCTAAGGATCCAAATTTGTCAAATAACAAATAATAGGAAACAATTTCAATTAAATTTCAAATATTGCTTACCAATTATACAACAATATTTCTCGTAATACCTTCTAAGAAGAAATAACTAGCTATCAAATCCTCCTTGAATTATCTTTAAGTACTTTCAGGTAATTTCCATCTGGTTCAATGCACCTCCCCTGGGCATCAGGGTCATTTAAAAGACGAGCGTTCCCTTTATGTCCAATGCACCTCCCCTGGGCATCAGGGTCATTTACCCCTTTCTTTTGTTTCTCCTCGCGCGGGGCGACTCCTGCCCGACCAGTCACGTGTTCGACACCCGACGTCGTCGCACCCCTGGTCCGCGGTGGTTTGGAAATGGTTTGAGCACCTCCAGAGGGGGGTTCGACGGTCTAGACCTTGAGATGGGTTGCACCGAAGGCACCAAAGTTGGTGAGGATGAGGCTAGTAATAAGTTACAGCAGTGCCGCTGCCCTACTAGTGCCGACGGGGATGATCATGACAATCATAGGGTTCCCCTAATGCCGCTCTGAAGAGGCTTACGCCTGCGTAGGATCTCCTACCCTCAGCGAGGATGGCTAGGAGACGGTACCATTACCTCCTATCTTCCCTGATGCTTAACTGCCACAATACCATCCCCCCCCCTCGTCCAGTTCTGGCGACGGTCATACCTTCTTGGTTCAGGGTCGTGCACCGCCGCCACCACCAGGTCCTAGTATGGAGGATGGTGGGAAGGCTGGTTATGAGAGTGAATCACTTTCTCCAGTATTCATAGATATCCAGAGAAGACTTCATACGTTTGGACCCTACCTAGGATCGACCCTAGGTGTATATCATAGTTAGACACTGTTTTGCAGAGGAGAAAGAAGAAGAATGACTAGGAGGATTGTTATGGACTTGGCGTTATCATCCATGCAACCAGAAGGGCATAGTTGTAGGCACAAAAAGATGCCATAGTGTCGTACCGGCATGAAAAGGTAAAGAAGATGACTACCAAATAGGGTTTTTTGGGTGAAAGGAGAAATGTTTTCCGACAGTATATGAGCCAAGCACATTGTAGCCCCTATATATACAACCTTTATACTTCCTTTTCTCGTTTTCCTTGGCATTCAAGGAATATGCCAAATTGGTAAGAGGCACGACTTTGCATATGGAGACACTTTCTTAAAGTAGTCATTTCATCCCATAATTCCTTGTCAAATCTCCTTTTTTTCTCCGTATTCTATTAACAAAGTAAATCAGTTGATTATTATGGGAGAGGGCCACTCCATGATGTCTATGAGGCACAATTCTTACCTTTCTCTCTCCATATATTTCATTGCACAATCTTAGGAACTCATAAATCTTCTTTCCTATGTACATTTAGTGTTTGGTATTTGTGGGATATCTTTTCCATACAAAGCATGCTCTTTTCATCATCTTATTACAATAGTTCCCTTCCTTTTATTAGTATTTCAAGCAGACACAAAGTTAAATTTAAATATACTTGTTTTATGCCTCAAACATGGTGTTCCCGAACTCGGCAAGATAATAATTCCTTTAATTATCCAAAACACCATGTATTTTATTTTCTTTTGGCAATTTCACATTATATCTTATATTTCAATTATGCAATATTCCAACAAGCTATTATCGTGAATTCATGTACAAATCCCTTTATTTAACTTGTGCAATAAGCACATGCAATAAGAACGTTATTATTGCACCAAAAATACCATTAGGAAAATTACTTATCAATTCATGATTTTAATTTATGTAATTCAATTTTTATAAAAATTGAGTATATTACATTCACCCCTCCTTAAAAGGAATTTTGTCCCCAAAATTCACACTTAGTAAATTTTAAGGTGAATATTCACAACTTAGGGCTAGCAACCCTACTCAGATTACTTTAACCACTTTTATTGATATGCAAATTATTCACATTAAGACTATGATTGGTACTTGATTTTAATCCAAAGTATATCCACATCTTTAGTATTCACATGATATCATTTCTTAATGATTACATTTTTCATTTGTGATTTCAATTTCACATTTTTTTGTTGAATCATCCTCAACTTGACTCCAAAGTATACATGCTTTAGTATTTCCTTATATTCTTATATTTCATGAAGTCAAGTATCTTCCTCACTATTGAGGTTGTGCACACTTCCAAATAAGAGTTCATAATTGCATGGCTTCTTTATATCTCTTACTTTTACACCTCATTTATTATGAGCCTGAGCCACTTCCTTGAGGTCTCTAGGGGCATAGGTACTTTTTAGAGTGATCTCGCCCTTATGCATCTAGGAAGTGCCTCACACATTCACCCATTGGCCTTATGAACTCACGAAGTTGGCTAATCTCCTGAGCCACGATCCTCGGGCAACGTAGATGTTACCTCCTGACCAGATGGTCTAGTGCATTCAGGGGTCAATTAACTCCCATGTACCCTTAATACTCCCTACTTGACCTTAGGATTGACTTTAGGCTTTACCATTCCCAAGGGTTCATTATAGCACATTACTTTCATATGCAATTCTCTAAACCAAATTCCTCCATCTCTTATAATGCTCATTACTCATTTTATGTCCCTCATTGGACTCATGGCAACATTTTAAGGCAACAATCCTTTTTCGAGCTCAGTCTCATACCGTCAGTCACATCCATAGTGACTTTTCCTCATGTCCCCCAGAGATGGTATACTTAGGTTCAAAGAATCAAACTCAATACATGTGCTTTCATCTTTTATGTTTAGTGTCATTCATGGTTACCTCAATCTTTAAATTGATTTGGTCAACTTACCTTTCTAGGGAAGTTCCTAACCTAGGGTGCCTTCATGGCTCATGGGAGGAAAATTAGGCTCTCTAGCCACAACCTAACCTCAAGGTCTATGGTTTTGCCTCTCCCATAGGTCATCTTACCCCTCTAAGGTTGACCCACCCCAGGTTGGCACACAAGCCCTAAAGGTTTCATATTTCCATCATTATGCAATATTTTTTTATCAATATAACTTCTCAACCCTTCTTTGCTCAATCTCTAGGATACCCTCTCATGGGGTTTGTCCATGCTATGAACTTAGGCCACCTTCCCCTCCAGGGGCTTAGTGTCTACATCGGCCTTCCCCTCCAGGGGCTTGACCATAGTCATCTCAATGAATTTTTTTCCATAATAAACTTCCAGAGATAGCATGAGGGGTTTCAACAAGTTATATTTAGACTTTCATTTTCATATATATGACCATTGGGTTCTTATATTTCTCAAAACCTCTTACATGAATGTTATGCTCCACATGCACCATGCATGGGAGACTTCGTCACCTAATTTTTTTTCCGTTCCTTTTCAAGATTCATAGGGGTAGAGTTTTATATCAACACACCATTCTCATTCTTTATGATTAGGGTTTTAGGGTTAGGGGTAGGGACTATACCCTACCTCTTAGGGTTTCCATGTCCCTTGACCTTCTAGAGTTCTCTTAACTCAACCCTAGATCCATCTAGGGTTTACCTTTGCAACCCATTAAAACCATCATTATTTTCACGTTACATTATTATTTTCACATTACATGTACATCATTATTTCATCATCCTTATATGTACATTAATTGGTGGAGGATGCCTTATTCCTACTTCTTCTCAAAAACCCTAACTTGATATGAGGAGAGAAATTCCTTTTAGGGTTTATTAAGCAAGAAGATGAGAAGTAGATGAATCAAAATGAGAAGGAACCTAAAGGTATTTTATTTCAGGCACAACTTCCAACTTTGTCCAGGAAGGATGCATGAGTCTGAGAGTCCTTGTAAGCCGAATAATGGTGTGGAGGAAAATCTTGTCAGCCCCTGGTCATTGTCCCTTCTAGACACCTCAGTCTTTAGAAAATGCCCTAATAAATCCCTCATATTTCTACAAATTACTTGAAATTATAGACTATTAAATATTATTTGAAAATTTTGGGGCTCTGATACCAAATGTAACGACCTCACTTTCCGCATCCCCCAATTAAGGAAAGACCTTCAAGTTGAGAGTCATTACCTAATTTCCCAAGGATCCAAATTTGTCAATTAACAAATAATAGGAAACAATTTCAATTAAATTTCAAATATTGCTTACCAATTATACATATTATTTCTCATAGTACCTTCTAAGAAGAAATAACTAGCTATCAAATCCTCCTTGAATTATCTTTAAGTACTTTCAGGTAATTTCCATCTAGTTTAACACATCTTGACATCTTCATAACATATACCTAAAATGCCGATAAATAAAATGTCAGTCAGTATAATGAATTATACTGGTATGCGGGGGAATCAATAACTTGCATATAACTGTAGCAACCTGTTACAATCAATATGATTTAACAAACAAACTTTACGTTTTAAACATAACTACTCAATCCTTACATACCCTAGCCTCTGTGATGTCCCTACAGTGGACATGGATACTACCTCTCATATGGTAGATCTCAACTAACCCCATGATCCTACCTTATAGGTAGATCAATACATAGGGTCGTGGAGTCATATGGTCCTACCCAAGGGTAGACCAACACATCGAATCATGATAACCTGAGGATCCTACCTTGTGGGTAAACCATGTACTAGGTCATCCGATAACCTGATGATCCTACCTCAAAGGTAGACCATGTACTAGGCCATCCTTCTCATCATTAACAAAGCTACAAAGGAGGACTAGGATCTGAGCTAGTCATGCACATGTACTTATGGTGATAGCCATAGTCACTTTATAGTTGCATGAAATAAATGTCAATCAAGCAGTTAATTTCAAGAAACCGGTAAAACCTTGAAAATTGCCGTGAAACTAGAGCGATTAGCCATAAGCATAACCACATACCTTTTCCATGCAGAATATACAATTATACTTCAAGTAGATTCAATCAACCAGACAATAAATCTAAGCAAGCAAACCAAGCAATTGATCATTTAATATGCCTGTATGTAAATCCTAAATTTTCACCATCACATATTAATCACATTGATTAGATTAAACCCTACTTGGTCCTATTCTAGGGTTTTAGGGGTTGGATAAGGAATAAGGGTATTGACCCTATGTCCATCGCATATTTAACATTAGGTGAACCCTAATTACTAGATCCATATTGTCCTTTCATTAATATCACTTAGATCAAATATGTTCATTAACAACATGGCAGGCTAGGATCTTTAGCCCAATAGATGATCATCAAATTACCTTAATTAATTATTATCCATATTAGAGACCGCTAATTACCTTATCATTATTACCATTATTACATCTATTATCATTATCCTCAACAAGATCAGAGTATAGCATAAAAGAAAGGCTTTTAATGTTTTCAACATTACAATACCCAAAACTAGGGTTTCCGTGTGCTAATCACCACTTTGTCATATATTACCCTATTTTTGGAACAAAGTCTATTTAGATCTCAATTATATTTTCATTTTGTTCCTCTCATTTTCCTGATCATTTTTCATATATTACTTGTCTAATTTCAAGCATCCTAGCAATTACTACCATTTTTGTAAGATAAATATAAACTGGCCAATGATAGCATGCCACGTCATCGTTTATTACCGTGACTTGGTGACCGGTGTGGAGACAGAAAAGATGAGCGTACCCTTTATGTCCAATGCACTTCCCCTGGGCATCAGGGTCATTTACCCCTTTCTTTTCTTTCTCCTCGCGTGGGACGACTCCTGCTCGGCCAGTCACGCACTCAGTGCCCGACGCCGCCGCACCCCTGGTCCGCGGTGGTTTGGAAACGATCTGGGCACCTCCAGTGGGGGGTTCACCGGTCTTGACCTTGAGCTGGGTTGCACCGAAGGCACCTAGGTTGGCGAGGATGAGGCTGGTGACAAGTTGCAGCAGCCACTAGTAGAAACTATGAAGAATTCAACACAACTGCGTGTAATATTCTATGCCAATTGGACATTAAGATATATCAAATCAGTAGTTGGCGTCAGTTCAACTATGTTCTCCATACTGGAGACAAAAAATAGTGAAATCCTGACACATAAATCAAGAGATGATGGGCAGGCACGTCATATTCTTGAGCCATAAACATCAATGAGCTGTTGTCCAAACATCACATGTACATGTGTCAAATTCAAGCAACTACAGCAGAAAAAAAAGAGTATGATCTACTATTGAATGTAGATCACAGCCGTATACAGATATTCAAGCTGCTTCAGAAAAAACATATCTCAAAATGTTAATTTGCAACATGTCCAAGAGAGAGAAAATGTGTGGTCTTCTAAATGTGGACCACACAGCCATACATAACTAATCAAGCTTCTACAGAGCCAGCAGATCTCCACGGCAAATTTGCCAACACATCCAAGAGAGATAAATTTTATGGACAACTTCTAAACATAGATAGCTCATGCTGATCACAATAATAAATTAATAACAAGTCTATCCTAATATGAAATGAAAATTCTCAGAAACATAGACAAACACAAATTAATTGGGATTATTTGGTCTGATCATATATATATGATAAACATGTTCATAGATACAAAATGGTAGTTCAAGTTCTCATTTTCACACATTCTAAATCATGCATGATACCTACTTCCATGTGACAGAAATATACATCAAACTATTGTTCTTTTCATGTACCAAAGAAAACCATCTTGATACACACAACAAATAAGTCTGACGCTATCTAAGTAGCCGAGACCTCCAGCTAGACTGCGGCCATATGTGACTCTTGGTAGGTTAATGTAGTGCAAGTAGTTAGAAACTAAAACAAGGTCCACAACAACATGATTGGTCATATCCTGTAATACAATAAGAAATTTCAACCATGATAAGCAAATGAATTTCCTACATGTATCAAACAACCCATTATATTTCAGTCATAAAAGAAAATGTAATGCACTTTATATAATTTGAAAGTTAAATCACATCTTACAAATGAGAAGATATTTATTCAATATGCATAAGTTGTGGGGTCAACACTTATGATCAACAGATTCAAGACATCCATACAATACAAAATGAAGGCATCATTTGCGAGACAAAATAGTTTTTCTTGGTCAAATAAGTTTGGATGCTTATTATCACCAAACTTTAGGTATAGTCATACATGCACTCCCATAAACCTAATTATCTAGAGACATAAAACTCAAGGTCATTTGAGTTCACAAGGATCCGAGAAAGACCATGACATAGCTACTCCTATACAAGACCAAAGAGAAAAAATAGTTGACATCATCCAACTCAAGGAATGTAAATAGGTCTCAAAGAAACCAACATTCCAACAAGGAGATGCAACAGAACTGGCCACTAAAAACACTCCTTACCAGGTCAAACATCACCACATGATAGGAAGTACATGACTGTACTTAAATCTTTAGAAATTAGGAATAAAATCTCAGCCAAGAAAAGCCTGGAGATCTACAGAATAGATTAAAATAGCATATATAATATTTTCAAACTCCAATCTGGAAATCGTAAAAAGCTTTATCTTCTTTAGCCTCTTCTTATTCTTTGTAGGTCAGGATCATCTTTGACTTTGAACATCCCGAAGGTCTTGATCAGAATCAAATAAATCACATACACCTTCCAGATCACTACAAACCTTGTTCCTTTATTGATAATCCAACAAGATGTCACAACTTTACATAACTTGGTTAGCATAGTAAAAAACATAACTATCATGAGTTAAACATAAATTTAACTCCTACTCCAGATTTAAACCTTCAGCACTCACCACCGAAGAAGTACAGGACATATCTAGTTCTTCCACAAATGAATTAATTTGTGGATCAGGAGATCCATTTCTTGTCTCATCATTCACCCTATTATCCATGCCACCAGAATTAATTTCTCCAAAAACTTCCTTACTGAGGAAAATATGAGTTTCCTTGGCTGTATTGACACTACACTGGGGATGGTTAGATGTTGAAACTTTGTTTCATACCACTGCGGCATACTCTGGTTTCCTGGCACCTATACAACTGCAACATTTGATACCTCGACTATTTCAAAGACGAGTACCTTGGCTGCTACATTAGCATTCGTTCGAACACTTGATGTTCAATCATCCTTCTATTTGCCAAAACCTAGTTGAAGTTCATTGCAGTCCTAAACACAACTACTTTTGTTGGTCAAGAAGAGATGTGACCAAAGGACTTACATCCCTTGCAAAGATTAGGTTTTACAATGCACTCAATCTTCTAAACCATTGGATCACCACCATAAATGAATGATTGCATCAACCTTCGGAAGCAGAGATGAAGCCTTGTCCTCTACACAGACTTTGGCAGCAGTAAAAATCCAATAGTAAGAACTGAGCCTTCATAATTCAATGACTTTCCAATGGTGCTTGCAATCCTCACTAATTCGTCCAGGATCTAAGGAATACATGGATTCTCAATAGTGAACCATACTGGTCCTGAGGAGAAAGACTAGGGAAGAAGTAGAGAACTTGGCGACCACTCTTGCACAACAACTAGTTGTCCATCGAAAGTTCAAGGTGTTGCAGCAAGAATACTCTCCTGGATCAGAGGCAAGAATACTCTCCCAACTCCTTTGTAGGTAGTTAAACCATGAAACCCTCCTTCACTTTAACCTCATATTTTCTGTGAGGATGCCATTGCTTGTGGATCCACCCCACAAGGACACATCGAAACGGATTTTTACCCTAAGAAACTCACTGAGATGTGATCATCACAGGAAGGAGCCTTTACTTTGGATCTCTGATTCTCTTGGAATCGAATGTCGTCTCAAATAATTGACTTCACAAATTGGATAGTGAAGATGTCTCTTGCTTCTCTCCCCTAGCGGCTAAGAAAAATACAGTCAACATCCACTGAATTTGGTGTCGGGTCTGAGACTAGAAAAGAGAGCTCGATAGAGTCTTCCCAGTAGGTTTGTGAGGGCGATGGATCAGTGGAAAATTCACAAGGTGTTGTCCTTGGTGGCTCATCACTTTTGATGGTAGCTTCTATAATAGGGCAAGAATGTGATCATCTCCCCTAGCTTCTCGTGATCCAGGGGGAGTAACCATCGATATCGACTCATTCAGTTCCCCCCTCCACCTCTCCCCCAATCAAAAACTCTCCCTCTCAACCTCTCCCTTGTGCGTGCCCTCACCCTCTCATCAAGAGAGAAAAAATAATTAAATGTAGGTCGATTTTGCAATGACTAACAAGCCTAAATTATATCCATAGTCCTTCACAACCATTTCCCTCCCATTCCCATTATGTTCCCATTATGTTTTTCCTTTGAATCCTAGAATGGAGGCGCCATGGAGGCGCTGGAATGCAATGACTCTAGATAATTTGAAAAGTCATGCCTAACATTCTATGTGGACTAGATTGACCACATAATGTATTGCATATGGAAACTCCCTCCACACTACTAAAAAGAAAAAGTATTTTGAATTCACCCATGTTCAGTTGTCTCAACCAATCCCATTTTGTCTCATTCACTTGACATCACTCCATTGTTTTATCAAACTATGGCGACTACCCTTAGACTCTCTTCCTCACATTCTCTATTTCATCCTCTTATTTTATTGCCTAATCAATATTCACCCACGAACCAAAAAATATGGTTGTCGCAGACCTTTACTACACAATTGGTTGCATGTACAAATAGGGACTAAGACTGGCCCAACAATAACACAGACAAATAACATGAAGAGAACGTAAGAACTAAGGCTGGCCCAACTCCATCGATGATGGACATGATGAAAAGAATGTAACAACAACTAGTGAAGTAATAAGACCAATTTCGTGTAGGAAAAGTACTAATTCTGGACAACCTAGCATGTTTAAGGAATCCTTATTGGTTCAACATACGGTCTCTAACCTTATGTTTGGTGTTATGGATGATGTTACAATATACTCATCTTTAGCTTGATATATCCTATTGTAAGATGGTAGACTACTTGGTATAGTGTCATGTTGGTTGGTTACCATCAATATTAAATCTTATAGTATAATATAATCAAGAAATAGTGTCCATGTAACCTCTATTTCTTCCATGCCTACACAACGAATCCATCAAGTGCATAGTTAGTGGCAGCTTCACTGTGAGGAGAATGCAACACTAAACCAAACCTGCAACTTAAATTGAGAATATTTATTCTGAAGAATGTAGTTGAACAAGTTGTCAGTACTAGACAACATCTACAAATCTTAAGTGTCTGGTATGTTTTATACATTTTATACATTACTACCAAGTTTGAAAGACCAGATTTTTAATTTAGCGACTATCGGAGAACTATCTTGACAAAAAAGACTAATAAAAGAGGATTCAGTTTCTTTTGTTAAGGGGTTAACCAAGTTATTAACAATGTTGTAAATATTTTGCTAAGGGTTTGATATATAGAAATCACATGAGGGCTAAAAAATTTCGTGTGTACATGTTCTATGAATGAATCTTATCATACAAAGTCTATCAAAGTATAAAGAGACCAATTAGAATACATTAATGACATTGAGCATTATATTTAGAATAATAAATGACTCACATCATGCATGTGAAAGTATCCATAGGATTTTTGCTCCAAAATTGCAAAATCTATTGCCTTAGCAATAGTCTTCAAAAAGGGTTTCAGCTTCAGCATTCAAAGCAGGGCTGAAATTTGGAGGTTTTGAGTAACCAAATCTTATCATACAGAATTTTATCAAATATAAGGAGACATAAAATATCTAATGATATTCATCATGATTTTTTATCCAAAAAATGACTCACACGATTCATGTAAAGAAGTAGCCATCGAGTATTTGCTCCAAAAGTCTGCAAAATTTGTGTAAGCAACTGTCTTCAAAAAAAGCTTCAGCTTCAACACACAAAAAGTCCTGAAATTGTGAGAACATAGAGTTTTTGAGTAAATGAACCTTGTCAATGCATAAAGGTCGTCTTAAAGTAGAAATGAATAATAGAGATACCAACAAGCGTATCTAATGTAATGAGAATGCATTTTTAGGAATACATACTCACATTATGTACATGAAGTAGTATCCATTGAAAATCTACAAAATATGTTGCCTAAGCAACAATGAATTTCCATAGTCTTGAGACTCATGAGATGAGCATTGTTCCTATTTACATATAAAGTCTCAATTATATTACATGATTTAATACTAAAATTTTACAAATTCATCATGTAACTACTATACCTGGATGTGATTTTGATTGCTAGAAGTGTGATGTTGGTCATGATAATTAGTTGTTCTTTCTTGATTACCCTAATAAAAAGATACAGTCACACTACTTGGATAATTTAAGTGAGTCACGAAAATGTATAAAAGTTTATACCACCTGTTGTGCCTATGCTCGTAGCATAGCAACTTCAAGTTTAGCTCTTTAATTCGAGATTGCTGCCTAAGATATGGTTGCATCTTCACTCGTTGCAAACGGGATGCTTTCCATCTTTGTCTTGAAACCCTTCCACCATACCCTCTTTCATAACCACCATAGTGTTTACCATATACTTCATCAAGTATTCGAATAAAAACTTCATGATTTTTCGTGTCCTCAACTTGACGTTGTTTGCATCTTATAGAAATTTCCTCCAACAAATGTTACAAATGATCAACACAGTAAAAATAGTGATAACTATAAATTGTGTCTATAAGACTTACACATTTTTTCTTTGTGTATTGGTCTGGATAGTCTCCCATTTTATTTTAGTGAAATTTGAAATATGGTTCCATTTCACATGATATAATTCCTTTTTCCATCTACATTCCATGCAAGTAGATATTCATATTTCCTCAAGAAAAAATTAGTTCAAAACACTAAATCATGTGAGTAGTTGCATATACCATTTCATGATAGAATCTAGAATACGATTTTGCCCCGGTTGTGTGAGTAGGGTGAGGGCCTCCACGACTAACCTTATTTTTAGCACTCTCCTCCTAGGTGACAAAAAAATAAACAATCATTTGAAATAATTACAATGACAAAATAATCAATCATTAATTAGGAGAAGAATATATTTTATATTGTATACCAACTGTTTTTGTAGGTAACCTCCAATATTTCAATAATTTTCCCCATTCAACATTAGAAACTCTAGAATCAGGTGAAGTTTGACGCTCCTTATTTGGATGATCATGAACATCTTTTTTATCCTTCAACATGTTACGCCAGGACCTGACCTTATTTTGCATATTGGTGTAGCACCAATGCACAACTTCTTCCATATCTGCAACCTGATGCTCTACATTTTCTAAGTTTTCAATTGTGTCACCATTGAACATGAAAAATGAGAAGTCATCCTATAAAAAAACAATGGTGTTAGATTTCATGATTTACACAAAATGAAACAATACATTTATTTAGTACACACCATCACAACATCCATAGTAGTTTCAAAACCCAATATACGCTCCTCACCCCATTCTTTATGTAGTGGAAACTGCATGCCATTTTTTGCATGTATTATAAGAAAATTAGTAAGCTTCCTTGCCTCCTTACCAATTGGAGCACCACGGTGAAAGAAAATTTTGCGTACTTTTCCTTTTTCTGGTCTGCAAGAGCTTAACTTTGTAGGTCCTCTAAAACGCCTCTTTAGAAGAACGGATTTCAGATTTTCTTCAACAAATATAGAAGGAAACATTAAAGATACTATAAGGAAAAAATATGCAAACAACAAAAGCATGATATGCATATACCCAAATTTCGTGTACTCATTCTTTGAGTGGGTAGGCTTTGGGTATTAAGGGATGGAGGTCTTAGAGAATCAAAAACATGTCGTTCAATTCTATTTTCACTAGGTTCTATAAATGGAGGTGTCATTTCATCATTTTCATCCATGTCAAAAGTGTTTTCTCTAGGAAGCTTAGAGTAACCTTTGAGAGAAAGAAACTAAATTAGCAATAATATATATGATTAACCTAAACGGACTATAATTTGTGAAGATTATTCAAATACCATTTTGATTTTCAAAAGTTTCACCCGAGTGTGCAAAAGAATTGGGTGGATTGTCTAAGTTCCTTGGGGCATGTGATAATGCTCTTTCATCATTCTCAAATAAGTCAAAAGGATTATCTCTAGGATCAACTGAGTGACCTTTAAAAGCAAAAAAAAAGTTAAGACTGAAAAGATATATTATTTATGAAATTGAAATTATACAATTTGTACAGACCAATTATGTTTCCAATGCCTCCATTTGAGTGTGGAATGGAAGTTTGACAGTTGGTGGGTTTATTTAAGGCATGGGAAGACAATATTTCCTCATTCCTAACTAAGTCAAAAGGGTTCTCACTCAGATTCCTGCAATATCCTTTGATAGAAAAGAAGTTAAGTCAGAAAAATATATAAGATTCAAACAAGACCAATGCTAGAAAATATATAAACCTTCTAAACTACATGTTCTATTCTCAACATCATTATTTAACTGTGGAATGGAATTGTGAAAGTTGTTTGATTTACTTAAGGCATGGAATGGTGGTCTTTTCTCAACCCCGACTAAGTCATTTGGGTTATCTCTCAGATTCCTAGAGAGGCCTTTGATACAAAACATGTTAAGTAAAAAAATATTTTTCAAACAAAAATGGCACTGTAAGATATTCCAAAAATTCTGAAATACCAATTATATTTCTGAAATCTTCATTTGAATGTGAAAGTCATTGTTGCAGTTGTTTGATTTACTCAATGCATGAAAAGATGATCTTTCCTCATTCCTGACCAAGTCAAATTGGTTATCTCTCAGATACCTAGGGTGATCTTTGATAGAAAACATTTTAAGTTAGCAAAATAAATATGATTCAAACAACAGTGACACTACAAAATATGTGTAGACTTTTGAAATACCCATTCTATTTGCAAAATCTTCAATTGAGTGTAGAATGGAATTGTGGCGGTTGTTTGATTTGCTTAAGGCATGAAAAAATGGTCCTTCCTCATCCCTGACTAAGTCAACAAATTTTTCTCTCATATCCCTAGAGTGACCTTTAATAGAGAACAAGTTAATTCATCAAAATGTATATGATTCCAACAAAAAATGCTATACAATATGTAAAACTTCACAAATACCAATTATGTTTCTGAAATATTCATTTGAGTCATGTGAAAGTGGCCTTTTACCATTTCCCAACAAATTAGGGCCCTTTTCTCTAGTCTCCCTAGGGCAGCCTCCTAATAAAAATGACTTGTGTCATTTATACTCAAATAATTTACTCAAATATATGCTCAACAACCATAAATACATCTTTTACCATGTCTATTTGGAATCAATCTGGAAGGGGATCTTTCCTCATTCTCATCTATTTGGGTTTTTTTGTGGCTCCCTACAATGCTCTTTAAAATAAAAATTGGAATCAATATAAATACATCTATTCACCAAATCTATTCGATGATTTCAATGAATGGTAAAAGGTATAAAGTATAAATACCTCAAAATATTGGTAGGATATGCTCTAACAACTTTTGCATTGTTATTTCTTTAGAAGGATAATCATTCTCTAAAGATTGTAGAAAGTTTGCAATTGCTTCTCTAAAATGATCTATAATAGTATAAAGTAAGAGACTGCCATTATACTAATCAAGCTATTACACAAATATAAATACACATGAACACTATGTATGCACTTTCAATAAATTATATGCAATTTCAAGTAATTCACAACAACCTTTTGAATTGGTGGAATGTTTCCTAATGTTAATTGGTGAACCTAAAATCTAACATAAGTTCTTATCATAAGCAAAGCGATTTTACAAAATTCTAGATCTCAGACAATTTTTCAAAAATTGTATAACTAATGCAAGTAGAAATAAGTACCTGAAGCAATTTTATACTCTTCCAATGTATTAGGAATAAAATCATCAATAAAAGCAACCTCATTTGCCCCTTTGTCTTGTCCATTTTCCTTTAAGATCAAGCAGTTGTTTTCCTTTTGAACCCTTAGCTTCTTTTTCAAAGGAGCCTTAATTCCTATGTTGATTACAAAAAGTAATGAATACCAATAAGAAGTTTTTACTAGTGCATGAAAGTTTCTAGATCATACCAGGAAGGTTGAGTAAAGGTTCACGCAAGCTACTTGAAGAACCTGAATGGGCACCTAGAGATACTTAAAAAAAACAAATATAGGTGAATGAATTTATGAAGTCCATATGTGGCCACCCAAAGATACTTTAATAAATTCACGTACCATGTTGATTGTGTTCCTCACGTTGTATTGTGTCTCTTTTCTTATTAAGTGCAGCAATGATCTCAGACAATGGTTTGGTTTTCCCAATTCTACTCATCCTACAATGTAAACATATACGAAGATAAAATTATAATCTAAATCTGCATAAAAATACATTATAAAATGAAAAGCAGGACATGTTACCTTGTCTCATTTTTCTTTTTAACTTTTTTCTAGCTTTATCTATTGTTAGATTATCTACAAGTACATCATTCTCTACATCCAAACTAGTCCACAATTCAGTGTCGTTACTATCATCACTTTGATCACATGCATTTCCAACATCACTAGACATAACTATGTTTTCAATTTCTTCATTAAAATTGGAAAAATTAGGAGTGCCATATGTGTGCCTAGGTCTCCAATGATAAACAACACTCCATTCTAAAAATTATGGATCAACATAATAGTATACTTGGTGTGCTAATGAAGGGAAGATGAATGGCTCGTCTTTATAGCTCCTTTGCATAGTATCAATCATAGTAAAATTGTATTCATCTTTTTGGCTCCCATATTTTGTATCATACCATATGCACTTAAACAAATGCATGACAATATTCTTAGAATATGAAATCTCTATGATATCTATTAATGTGCCATAAAATATGCTTCCATCTTCTTCAAGAGTCGCTACCCCACTATTTTGGGTGGTTCTCACATTTTCTCTTTCTTTGATCTCAAACTTGCAACCATTAACATAGTATCCCTTGTAAGAAACTACACCAACTTTAGGGCCACGGGCTAAGCATTTTATATCCTATGACAAGTAAAGGGATTTGTCAAGATCTAAAATCTGAAATGAAGAAGAAAATTCTTTTAACATCTATAGATTTAATGAATCGTGTATTGAATCATTGATAAACTTACATGTTGTTTAAACAAGTAGACAAATTGTTAATGTTGTGTTTTTTTAACTCGAAATTCACTCCAATTTGGGTTCTGGGCTTGCACAATCATTTTATGCATCCTAAAATTATGGAGATAAAGTTTAGAATGAGTTTAGGAATGACATCAGTGACAACTATATCATAAATTTACCTCAAAAATGGTTGCACTTCATCTGTATTAAACAACATAAAACGATGTGCCTGAAATATATCCTCTTCAGAAATTAAATGCTCAACACCTACTCCAATCGGCCCATCAACATATCTCTTTGAGTTATCCCATCTAGGGGCTATCTGATTCTTATATTGATAACAAAAAGTGACAGCTTCTTCCATAAGATAAGCTTCAGCAATGGAACCCTCCGACCTATTTTTATTACGAACATAACTTTTAAGTCTAAATAAATATCTTTCGATTGGATACATCCATCTGAAATACACACAACTAGCAATTTTTGCCTCAGTAGACAAGTGAACAGTCAAGTACACCATGACATCAAAGAAAGCTGGAGGGAATATTCTTTCGAGCTTACAAAGAGTTATTGGGATTTGTTGTTCCAATTGTTCCATCTTTTTAACATCAATGACTTTGTTGCAAATTTCTTTAAAGAAAGAGGATAACTCATTGATTGCCAATCCAAGAGGTTTAGATATTGTGGTTCTTAGCACCAAAGGTAGAAGTTGCTTCATTAGAACATGAGATCATGACTTTTCAAGATCCAATTTTTTAATCTGAAATTTGGACTTTGTTAGAAATATTTGTAGAAAACCCATAAGGCAATTTCAATTCTTTCAGGACCTTCAAGAAAACCTCTCTTTCTTCATTTGTCATGTTGTAAAGTGCAGTGGGAACAATAGACTTTTTCATTCTTTTTGAAGTCTTAATCCTTAATGGTTGTCTTATGTTGAGGTCCTCCAAGTCTAATCTTGCATTGATGTCTCTAGTTTTCCCTCCTATTCTAATAGCCAATCTAAGATATTTTCACAAACATTCTATTCAATGTGCATAACGTCTAAATTATGTCTCACCAATAATGTTTTCCAATAAGGAAGCTAAAAAAATATGCTCCTTTTTTCCCACCCACTGTTTGAGAAAGTAGCATGATCATAATCTTTCAAAAGAGATTCCACCTCTTCACCACTTAAAGGTTTTGGAGCAGCAGCAGATTCAATATCACCATTGAAATTTTTAGCATCATTACGCCAAGGATGATCAGAAGGTAGAAAGCGTCGATGCCTAAGATATACAACCTTCTTACTAGCATGAAGGTAACAAGATCCAACATGTGAATGACACATTGGACATGCTTTGTACCCTTTTGTGCTCCACCCAAACAACATTGCATATGTTGAAAAATCACTGATTTTCCACAATAAAGCGGCATGCATAGTAAAGTTTTCACAAGCAACAGAGTCGTATGTGTTTATCCCATCAAGCCATAATAATTTTAACTCATCAAGTAAAGGTAAAAGATAAATATCAATATCTCTTGGTGTTTTAGGTCCATCAATTAAAAGAGTCAACATAAAATATGACTGATCTAAAACAAACCAAGGAGGTAAATTGTACACCATCATAATCACGGGCCATATTGACCGATTAGTACCCTTAGAAATATTAAAAGGGTTGAATCCATCACATGCTAGCCCTAGTCGGACATTGCGTGCTTCTTTACTAAACATTGCGTATTTTTTGTCAAAATCTTTCCATGCTTCAGAGTCACGAGGATGACTCATTTCTCCTTCTTTTCCCGGTGGTGCTTTTTTGTGCCATGTCATTAGTGAAGAGGTAGATTTACACATGAAAAGTCTTGTCAATCTTGGAATCAAAGGGAAGTAACGAAGAATTTTTGTTGGTACTTTCTTGCTCTTATCAACTGAACAAATCCATCTAGATTTACCACACCTTAAACAAGAATCTAACTTTTCATTTTCTCCATAATATAACATACAGTCATTAGAGCAAGCATGGATTTTCTTACACTTGAGACCTATATTGCTCATTAGTTTTTTACACTCATACCAAGTTTTAGGTAGTGCATTACTTGGAGGGAGAATTTTATGAAAAAAAAGCCAAAACATCAGAAGCACCATTCTTTGTCCATTTATTGTCACATTTCATATTCCACAATTCCAATATAGTGTCAAACTTAGAAATTGGACAATTAGGATAAAGAGGAGTATTCACACTATGCATTACTTCTTTGAAGTTTCTAATGTTTGAATCATCGAATTGTTGTTGTGTAGATGAATCATTGACTTGATCTAATTCTTCATAATTACCCATCATATCATTTAGCATATTCAATGTCTCCTTATTTTGCAAGTTCCCAAATACACATCCTCCTATTGTTTCTCCATGATAAATCCATGATGTGTATCTTTCAAGAAACCCATTACAGATGATGTGATATTGAATAATATCTAAATGTTGGTAAAACTTATTCTCACAAATTTTACAAGGGCAAAGCTTTTGAGAGTTAGCGTCATCTTTGAATGAAAATTTTAGAAAGACATCTACACCTTCACAAAAGTAGTGATCATTGAGTCTCTCGTAGTTAGTACTGCATCTATACATCCAACTCTTATCTTCCATGAACTCTCTACCCATAACAACCTTCATATAAATTAATAACAATTAAGGATATTTTGGTAACCAATGATTTAAACTATTGAAATAGATACATACACCATGAGAGTATTTTAAAAATAACACTTTAGAAATGAGAAGATTAAATGTGGATGAAAAATAAGCACATTGTCTAAAGATAATACCCCAAATAGATGAAAAATGGGGAGCATTACTTTACGCAATATCTAAGCTGTATAAGAATTCATTGATGAAAACATCATATGATATATAACCTTGGTATATATAAATACATACATGAGTAAACCAACTAAGTTGGTAATGAGACCCTTAACAATCAAGTTGTTAATGGGAGCCTTACCATGTAAAGTGGTATCTTGTGGGCTACTCATTGTTTAACCTAGTACTCTAAATTATTTTTCTTGTTCCAATCCTTATAGTTGCTTTCAGTACAATGTATAATATTGGATGCTCTTAGTTTAATATTTGCTATAATAACAAAAAGGCACATTATTGTCATAAATTCAACAATTAAAATATTGTACTTGAAATTTGATGGTCTAAAAATAATGCTCAAAACCATGCAGTTTAGGATATAGGATTATAATCTTAAATGATTTCTTCTAATACATTTGATAATAGGAGCATCAAGACTAAGGAAGCATGGACACATTTGAAGACACAGACACTGACACAGACACAGACACCGACACGGGAGACGACAATTTAATAAAATATAGGACACAGACACGACGCTGATGAGGGATATTTTTGTTTCTAATATATACATATGTGAGTGTATAATATATGTATGTATAATAATATATGAATATGAATGCAAATGTGTATTTATGTTAAGTATGAATAATATGGTGTCGATAAATAAACCTGCTGCATTTTTTAGGTAACTACATTAGATTTTCAGAATGAATAAATATTGATTTAATTAATTTATTAGACCAAAATGTGATTCATGATACAGAAGTCATCTTGGATTTTATATTTGGATTCTTTTTAAAACATTTTATTTGTAATTGTGATTAGATCTCATTGTGTTATATGTTCTCAATCACAAGAACACTTTGATGTGTCTGTATTTCCAGAATTTACACTCTCAAACAAGTTAATACTTGAGCAGTTTCTACATGAAGTGTCTGAGGAGTGTTCAGACTATGTCCAGCTATGTCTGAACTGTAAAAATGACCAAAATTGATAGGACATGGCTAATCATGTCCAAAATGTTTTGAGCTGTGTCCTACAAGTGTATGTGTCTAAAATTTGTCTGACACTAACACGGCAACTGTATGGAATTGTCTGTGCTTCCTAGATCGAGAGGTTGATTCCTAGTTGAACCATCGGCATAAATACCTCTTAATTAACCATGACATTATTCTGCATATTGAACCCTTTATCATTTTCGTATTACCTAGATTATGTCTACTGCTATTATTTACATGGCATATCCATTTTGTATATTCTTCAAAAAAAATTCTATAAGATGTGGTGTCAAATAACATCTAAATGTTGACATATTATGTAGCAACAACTTTTGCAGGGATATGAAATTTTGAACAAAGAATATTTTCGCACCTTTTCGAAGATGTACACACTTTTATGAAAATATGGACCATTAAACCAGCTTAGAATTGCATTTATACACATAGCCATTATCTTGAATAAATCATTTCTCATTTTTCATAAAACCATGCAACAATACTAAATATATTTTTTCTAAATAGCAAGTTGAGTAAAGCTACAAAGAATTTTGTAAAATACAATTTGACTAATTAAAGGGTAAAATAGTAACCTGGCAGTGCCAACTGGTGCTTTTTTCGTTTAAGTGATGTCTCGCCTACACACTTCAGAATATTTTATAGACAACTAAAGATGATCCGATATCTTCCTTCAAGAATTGTTAGAGAGCATACCCACCTCCAACTTGAGAGATCGTTGACTGTGATTATAACCTACATGTAGCGCCAATTTTTTCTTGGGTTCAGAGTGAAAAGGAGACTTAAATTTGAGAGTAAACATCAATTTATTGCACTTGATTTTATATATATGAAAACTAAATTAAGAATCCTTAAAGGGTTAAAACATACTGAACATCCGCAAATAGAACAACAAAGAACAAAAAAAAGGATGCATAACACACCCAAATAGAACAACAGAGGAAAAAGTTATGACCAGAGTAAAATTTGTAGTAGATGAGGCCAAACATTATGAGGGCAACATTTTACTGAGGTTGGTTGAATGTGATCTTAGATGAAATTTAAGATAGAAAAGAGAAATAAGATATGCAATATAAAATATTTCAAATACATCAAATACCCATGATGTTCATAGCAATGGTAGAGGCGAGATTGGAGCTAGACATATGTCAAATATAATATGCTACGTTTATTTCCTGAATCACAATATTTATCATTTACGGAAACAAATACATATTTTTTTCCACAAAATAAAAACATAGAACTTGCTGAACAAATTTGTTCTTTTGACTGTATCTTATAAATCATAGTGGAGGTTGTAAAATCTAGCATTATTTCATAACAACCTTTCTAAAGTTTTCAGATATCAGTGTGCGACATAATCCAACTTAAGATATTAGAAATGTGTCAACCATTATATTTCACACAATGACTTACAACTTTCGATACACACTTCATGTATGCAGGTGTCAGAAATAAAAGATTGTTACGAATAGAGGACGGTTGTATGAAAATATTTTTCTCACTGGTTGAAGTAGTAAAAAATTCAGTAGATTGGTTTCCTACCTTTGAAAGACCTTCTAAAAATAGAATGCATATTCATTTAAATGATGAGATGAGGTTATCTAAATTGAACTTAAGGGAAAAATATGGTCACCATAAAAAGTTACCAAAAAGCAACTTGACGTTTAATGCTATCAAAAGTAGAGTTATCATATGCGAAAGAAAATTGTAAGTAACTACCATCTATGGTGTATGGATGACATTATAAAAATAAATTACATGTGACTAGAAGCAGCTAGCTACTTGTGCCTGATCAACGCAAATCTGAATAACATATGTAAAGAAGATGACAATTATAGATGTCATCCGCAAAAGACATGAAAGCGGACACACTCTTTGCTCTTTCCAGAAAAAAGGGCCAGTAACTAATTAGGCCGTGTGTAATAAAGGCAAAGGGAATTTTATACCCACCCATATTCAAAGGGCACACCTTACGTTTTTTGAGGGTGCTAGTATTCAGCAATAGACTATTTTAGAACTGAAGAGGCATTTAAACTGAAGAGGCAGATAACTAAGCGTATGTAGTCAGTGGCAGAGGGAAAGGGGGGCGGGCGGGGCCTTGGCCGCCCAAACTTCCGTAAAGTATATAGTTTTGTATGATTAAAATTATCAAATTTACTACTGTTACGTTATGAGTGTGATTGTTCTTATTGATATAATTTACATTGTAACAGAACCAACCACAATCGAAGGCGAAATTCACGCGTGCATTTGTTATCTGCATGCTAGCTTTAATAGCATCAATCGATAAGACAAGTTCACCCAGCCACTGTGATGTCCCCCAATCTCTGTATACTTTCCATAGTGACATTCATAGATATGTGTGCACTCATATCTATAGATGTCAAAAGGGAAAATATAAGAGATTAAGGTAGTCAACGAAAATAGAGATTAAGCCAAGATCTAGTCCACATCATCGTATAATGCCACACAAACATTCATTCATAAAGATAATAAAAGTCATTACAAATGGAGAGAAAAATATGGTTCTAGAGAAAGTTAACTTTATTACATAGGATTTCAATCATCCTCAAAAACACTAAGAAAAGAAATAGACTAACGTCTAGCAAGAAATGAGATAAGAGGAAAAGATCTATCTAATACATCCTCCATGTTCATTATTTTATACCTTCAGGTACTTTGAGCATGCAATTCATTTTATTGTCAATTGTTCCTTGCACCTAGAAAATACGAGAAACAAAACATCAGCAAAGCTGGTACGTGGTAAAAGTTACACTAATAAGGTTGCATAAAGGAAAATATTTGAACAAAAAGAAAAGAGAGATAAAACCATTTCTTAAAATGAAAATCAGGTAAACATCCCTTTTATCACAATCGTTTTTGATGCGGTTGTACTACACCTATTGCACTTGACTTACATCTAGTGTGGGCAATATAATATCATCATACATCTAACATGGGCCAAGGAAACATACATCCATGTTAGGCAACATGCATCCACACCAGGCTATGTGCTCTAGTAGCTACAACCCATCATAACCATTTATGTTTCATTAGGTTTGGCGAAGTATAACTCATACTAATCAACCAAGCAATCATATTCAAATACAAGCATTCAAGGTATACATATCATAGGCAACCAGAAATCTAGTCTTATACTTATAAGTCCACGTACCTACTTGTTCAAATCGGATGTCCACAGATTTAGAATTAATCAAGAATTTAATCACCCTGCAAAGAAAGCAAGGGTACAACATTACTATTGGTCCATGTGACCCAGACTAAGATATGTTCTTAGTTATTATTCCTTTTATGTTATCTAATTCAGATCAGGGATTTTCCATATTTTAATTGAGATTAGAGATAGCATCAAGTTTGATCCATCATAAACTATTTTGATTAAAAGATAATATTTAATTGATCAATTAGAAGATTTCCAAACATTAGGGTTTATAAAATGGTTGGATAAAAGGGAAAGAAACCTTATACATATTAACCATTCATAACATCAGGGTTCGTTTTAAAGATTCAGACCAAATAATAAACACTAATTATCATCTAATGATATTAATTTTGTCATAAAGATATATCTTTAATTTCATGTAGAAAGAGGAAGTTGAAATTAGGGTTTCTTCTAATTCCTTGCTCACTTATCAACATAGAATGGCATTTCGATTCATTAGAAATCAGGGTCTAACCTAATGGTTAACAACACTTTTGAAATCGTATATCATCAAGAAAAACATTATTAATAATTAATTATGATCAAGGAGGTCCTTTAGGCCTTAGACAGTTATTTTTGAAATAGGGAACGGATTCAGGTATTGATAACATTTTATATGGATAGAGGATATTTTTCTGATCAAAATGGTATATAGGTTTGCCATAAACCGACATTTCTAGCATTTACTATGATTTTTCTAAGATAAAAAAAATTTCATTTTAGAAAAAGAAAAAAAAGAAAAAAAGAAGAGAGGGGTACCTTGATCAACGGCCGGATCCGACTGGATCGACGGCTCTCGTTGATCTAAGAAATTGCAAGGTAGTCCACAATTGGATTGGGTCGTTGGCCTGCGATCCCTCTAACAGCTCTGTTTCCTTGCTCGTTGCTAGCCCAGGTGGCTAAATCGACTTCGGCGAGCTCGTTCTAGCTCCTGGGTGGTGCTGCCGTGAGGAAGAAGGTGCCTTCACCTTCACGAGGCTGCCCCGCACAGTTGCAGGTGGTTTTCCGGTCGTGGCTCCCACTGGAACGCAGCGCCGCCGCAGGAGAGGCGAGGTCGCCGGCGTGAGAGGGGTTTATGGTGGTGAGGAGTTCTGGGAGCCTGCTTTATAGCCGCCCACGCTCGCGGTGAGTGGGCGAAGGTGTGGGAGAGGTAGGGTTTGAGCGAGGAGTGATGGGGTGGCCTGATGGTGAAGGTAGCCGAGGTTGAAGAAGGTGGGCGAGGGGAGCAGTGCTCGGGGTGTCGACGCTTGCAATTGAAGGTGTGAAGTGAGTAAAGGGGGCATGGCGGAGCTAATGAAGGCCTTAAATAGGCGTGAGGGAAGCTAGGCAAGGAAGCCCTAAAAGCCCCACCACCGGAGTGAGAAGCAGGCTGCTCGTGGTTGTTGGGTTGGCGCAACGACACACGATACCCGGTCAAAGCTGGTATGTCCAGTCATGGAAACGCAAGACGAAGCTATCTATTCGAACAAATTTGCAAAATGGTGGATACGCTGGAGCCTGGATGAGGCTCGGGTTGCTACTGGCCTCCCCGCCCTTTGCGGGAGGTAGGAGACGAAGTCTCCTACGTTGGATCAACAATCAACGGTCTGCAAAATAGAGCCTGGAACTAGGTCCGCGCCTAAGCACTTAATGGGCCGCGTGACACATCATTTTGTCAAATAAATTGAAAACCTAGGTCCTAGAGTTATTAGATTGAATTATACACCTGATTTTCAAATGCTTATATCTCCTAATTGGGTGGTCCAAATGTAACCAAATTTTAGGGGTAGTTTTATAGAGTCACTATGCTACTATGATAAAAATTTGAGATCCAAATTCGAAGGTTTGATATTTTCATTTACTAAAAACATTATCATATGTATTCTATCATAAAAGCATACTAGGGTTTGCATATTTTTGCAATTTGTGACACATATTAGTCCAATTAAGTGAGGGAAGTATATGAGGGTAATTTGGTCAACAAATTTGATAATAAACTTTTAAGAGAGATAAAAATATTATAAAAACTCATTTTGTCACAGCCACATTTTGTTATTCCTTCTCGTCGGCTGCTTCACTCATCTCACAATGCATTGGTTTTCGGTTACTGCAAGTCTGCACGCAGGATTGCTCGCATTTCTTCGAGACTCAAAGGAAGATCTACTGTCATCATTGAGGCTTTTGTCCCAAGAACAAACACAGCTGCTGCAATGTTTCTGTTCCGGCCTATTAGGATATTCAAATTGTCATGAGGTGTTCTTTCTGCTCAATACACCACAAGTCACATTCGCTTATACTGAGAGCAAGAATAGAAAATGTATCCAGTAGCAATAAATAGATATTGCAGAAGCGACATTTCCTTAAAACAAATCTAGGCCATAGCAGTTGGAGTACTGGTTCCGTACATACTTTTTAAATAGAATATGTTATTTCTGTCTAGATAAGGTATCATATGATCTCTAGCAGTATTGTTAATATAATTTTGATCGCTCCTACTCATTGCCCCCACCCCAAATGATATCTCTGGCTCCGCCACTATATGTAGTGTTAAATAAAGAAACGATGGAGAGTTATACTAATGGAACTCAGTTGAGGTGATGTGGATAAATTAAATCCGTGATGACAGGATTTGGCAAAGGGGAAGGAAGAAAGACAGGTATTCAAGACTTTATTTCTTCATAGTTAGTGCCAGAAATGAAGACGATATGGCAAAGTCGATGCATCCAACATGTGTTCCCGCATACCTCTTAGAAGGGATCAAGTGCTTTTGACGATCTTTTGTTCTCTGACAATATGCACGGACAGTAGACCCTCGACGGTTGCCGCTGGATCTGGTTACCGGCCGATGCTTCTGAGCGAAGAGGTAGCGGCAAGTTGAGCAGTCTGTCCTTATGAGCGGCCAGAGAAAATACGAGATGGGGTGACGGAGGAAAAGAGAAGAGAAAGGAGAAAGGTTTCCGTGAAGGAAGAATCGGAGGAGGATGTGTCGATCGCGATGCCATATAAGACCAAAAGAAATTGTCGGCGGATGGGGAAAGCTTCGGGGTGCCTGGAAATTAAAATTGGGGACGGAGGCAGTTGCCGCTAGCGGGCGAAACCACGAGAATTTGGGGGTAGACAGAGGAATGAACGGGCGCCAGCGGGACTTAGGGAAAAATTTTGCGGACCAGAAATTTTTTAAGAGAATAAGTGGAGTGGCATGTAATGGGTCGGACGAGTCAATAGTTTATTCTAAAATCTCCTCCATAGAATTAGACACGCCTCTGTGCCAGCCCTGCACACGTGTCGGGATTGCTTTCGGGAAACATCCGTTTAGAACCCCCCTTCCGGTAGTGAGCGCCTCTGCCCTACTAGTGCCGACAGGGATGACCACGACAATCATAGGGTTCCCCTAATGCCGCTCTAAAGAGGCTTACGCCCGCGTAGGATCTCCTACCCTCGGTGAGGATGGCCAGGAGACAGTACCATTACCTCCTATCTTCCCCGATGCTTAACTTCCACAATACCATCACCCCCCCCCCCCCCCCCCCGGGTCCCGTTCTGGCGACGGCCAGACCTTCTTGGTTCAGGGTCGTGCGACACCGCCGCCGCCACCAGGTCCTAGTATGGAGGATGGTGGGTGGGAAGGCTGGTTATGAGAGCGAATCACTTTTTCCAGTATTCATAGATAATCAGGGAAGACTTCACACGTCTGGACCCTGCCTAGGATCGACCCCAGGCGTATATCATAGTTCGGCACTGTTTTGTAGAGGAGAAAGAAGAAGAACGACTAGGAGGATTGTTATGGACTTGGCGTTATCAGCCGTGCAACCAGAAGGGCATAGTTGTAAGCACAAGAAGATGCCATAGTGTCGTACCGGCATAAAAAGGGAAAGAAGATGACTAGCAGACAGGGTTTGTTGGGCGAAAGGAGAAATGTTTTCCGGCAGTGTATGAGCCAAGCACATTGTAGCCCCTATATATACAACCTTTATACTTCCCTTTCTCATTTTCCTTGGCATTCAACGAATATGCCAAAGTGTCAAGAGGCACGATTTTGCATATGGAGACACTTTCAAAAGTAGTCATCTCATACCATAATGCCTTGTCAAATCTCCTTTTTTTTTCTCCATATTCTATTAACGAAGTTAATCAGTTGATTATTATGGGAGAGGGCCACTCCATGATGTCCACGAGGCACAATTCTTACATTTTTCTCTCAATATATTTCATTGCACAATCTTAGGAACTCATAATTCTTCTTTCCTATGTACATTTAGTGTTTGGGATTTGTGGGATATCTTTTCCATACAAAACATGCTCTTTTTGTCATCTTATTACAACAATCCCCTTCCTTTTCTTAGTATTTCAAACATACACAAAGTTAAATTTAAATACACTTGTTTTATGCCCCAAACATGGCGTTGCCGATCTCGGCAAGATAATAATTCCTTTAATTATCCAAAACACCATGTATTTTATTTTCTTTTGGCAACTTCACATTTTATCTTATATTTCAATTATACAATATTCCAACAAGATATTTTTGTGAATTCATGTACAAATTCCTTTATTTAACTTGTGCAATAAGCACCTGCAATAAGAACGTTATTATTGCGCCAAAAATACCATTAGGAAAATTACTTATCAATTCATAATTTTAATTTATATAATTCTATTTCTATCAAAATTAAGGATATTACAAGTTTGTTCTGGTAAACTCGACCGATGAGCTAAAATTAGATTTTCTCAGTGAGTCGGTCGGTTGAGTTCTGTGAGTGTATAACTCGATCGATGGGTCATCTTCAGAAAATCAATCATAGGATCGGTTGAGTTTCCAACTCGATCGATGAACAACCTGTGACAAATTTTCTAGGTTGACTTTTGAGTGATTAAACCTTGGTATAAAGTATCCCTCATATTTTTTTCATCTTAGTTACAAGTCATATCATCAATAAAAGTGATTAAAAAAATTATCTAAGGTCATTTGGAGTGATTTCTCAAATTGCACACTTACATTGCATTTGACTTGAACTTAAACAAGCTAGGGATTGTATAATTTAATCCTTTTCATGTACCTAAAGCCTAAAATCAATCTTGAACAAACATATTAGATACATAGGAATGGAATAGTTAAATCATTATTAAAATATGGGCAATGTATAACTCTCAAGTCAGCATTCTCCCCCTTTTTGACAATGACCAACCATTCCTCAATCATATTGAAAAGGATATTGAAATTATACCTTTGCCTTGTGAATGGTAAGGTGATTCAAGATTTGAACAATGTGAATTGCTCCCCCTCCATCTATGCTTACTCTAATCTACAAAGTTAGTCTTTCTACAAAAGCAATATAACACATATGTACTATATGGTGCTTTAGTAAGTCACATGATAAAGCATATAATGAACAAGAAAATGATCACATAGGCAATAAAGATAATATGGTTGAGCTTCAAAACATTAAAATTCTCTCACCCTTTTGACGTTATCAAAAAGGAAGGAGGGGTAGAAGAGCATAGAAATAGGTCTTCTCCAAGAACAACCAAGCATATATTCATAACAACAATCTCACAACATACACTAAACAGAGACGAGAGATACAAACAGTCTAAGTCATAATCAAAATATGATAAACTATGACACCAACTCATAATATATAGGAAATCAAGGAGTAAGTGTGCACAAAATTAATATTACAACCCAGAAAGCAAGTTCTCATAAAACAACTATAAGCCAGAGCGATGAAACCTAAGATGATAAAAATAGTACAACTCAGAACATGTGCCCAGATGTTGCTAATATGAAATAGCCTAGAAAGATATATATGATCAACAACTAGACTAAAAACTAAGAGAAACTAGATATATAGGTCATCTATATCTACATCATCCACACATCATCAACATCAGGCTCGTAGTCGTCGTCTCTGTCTGAAGGTGCAGCAACAACACCTTATCATTGGAGTCACCAGCAAAGCCATCTGAGCCATCATCATCAGATGCATCACCATCATCCTTATCATCACCAGCAGCCTCGTCATCATTAGCAGCCTCTTCATCAGCTTGGTCCGGCATCTCTTCATTAGCAGAGGACCAAAACCACGACCGGGCCAACGAGCATTCTGCTCATCCTAAGACATACCAAGAGCGTGGAGCTCATTGGCTTGTGGGAAGGAAGGAGAAGAACTATCAAGGATGGCAAGTAGAGTGGCCAAGGGGCCAGCAGACAGAGACAACACAACAGGGCTATATCCACCAACAACAGAGGGTGTAGCAGCAGAAGGTGTGGGTGGAGGGGCTAGGTAAAAGAGATTATATGCATAGGATGCATAATCACCTCCTGGGTAGGGCCGGTAGGCTGGGTAGGAATGTGCACAAGACATGTTCATGTTGGACATGATTGAACATAAGTCCTGATGTAGGTGCTCTTGAACCTGAAGGTTGTATGTCTGTTGATGCATCATGTATCCCATAAGGGTTTCACTTGACACATGGAACGAGGCACATGCAGGTCAGGAAGGCTGAGGTGGTGGAGGTGCTCATCGGAGGTAGAGGAACTAGGTGTGGTGGAGGAGAGGATGGGCACAGACTTCCAAAGAGTGGTCTCACTAAAAAAAACTCCTTTCCAGGCATGTTTGTAATGAAAGTCGTGGAAAAGAGATTTGCTAATGGAAAGCTGAGATAGACCAAAAATCAGGGCAGGGTAGGGAGGGTGGGTACCACGGGTGTTCTTGCCTGAGTCAAAGCAGGTCATATGGTGTAGGATATATCTTGACAACTTGACTCGATGTTCTCTAAAAGACAACACATGATCACCACAATGCTTTCTACAATCTCCGTTTGATTCTTCTTGGGGTGGATATTGCAGTTAACAACTACGGAGAGGATATGTCTCTTGAGATCCAAGGTAAAGGAGGTAAGGGTGCACTTCTTATTATAAGGAAATTGAGGCTTCTTCAAGAATCTATGAATATCAGGGAGAGAGATCATATTGCTTTTAGAAGGCCTCAGGCTCAACTAGGTCAAAATACTCAGGGTAATCCTTACGCCAGGTGTCAGTCTCATCGGTACCTGAGAACAAGATGTTCAGGGTATCCTCCGAGACTTGGAATTTCTTCCCAGCTATCATGGATGCGTGGACTACTTGAGTATAAGGTGGGGGTATGAGGATGTCACAATTCCAATGCAAGTTAGCGTAGAATTCATGAATCGCTTTTGTGCTAGTGATGGAATTGTTGTAGCACTCGTGTTCAACACCCAAGGTTGAGAGATGGTGAATGTTGAGAAACTCCGCTACTTGATCTATGAACTCTTGTCTTCTAGGTCTAGGCTCAAAAAGGGCACACACAGGTAATGGATTCTGAGGAAGGAGATCCTTATGCCTATTTACAGCCTCATTTGAGACAAAAAGAGTGTCATCAAAAGGAATCAAGTGGGAGGAGGATGAAGAAGATGGTTCATTAGCTGGGGCAGCTCTCTTCCTCCTATTGGATGCCATAGAGACGAAAAAGAGAGGAAGGAGAGAGAAAAAGCTAAAAACTCACCACCAACAAATGTCCACAAACCTAGGTTAGCAAGGGGGAAGGTCAAAGGAGGTCTAGCTAGGTTGGATAAGGGCTAGGTTGAGGAAGGTTAGGGTAAGGGTAGAGAGATTAGGGCATATGGAGGTGGAATCAGTCGACTTTTCTCTAGTTTAGAGGGAGAATAGTTGGCCAAAACCAACTTAAGATTGCTCCAGCATGGCCATCAGTCGAGTTCTGTGAACTCAAAAACTCGACTGAAAGGCTTTTTTAAAAAGCTCTCAGACTCCGATCGGTCAAGTTGGCAACTCGATCGATGGTCAACCTGACCTAAACATAAGAAACTCAGTTTCTAGCCATTAGAGTACTAAATAAATTTATTTTTCAAGTCCATTATGTATTTTGAATATACTTAGGCTTCTTGCTCGAATTTGTGGAGGAAACCATGAAGCAAGGTTGGTTTGTTATTATTGTGCTAAAGCATGAATTTGCATAATATACCCAAAAAATGAGAAAAACAAGGCAAAATGAACATGAAAAATGGATTTTTAGCATATTTGCAAGTAAAGATGATTAAATTAGAGATAAAGAAAACAAGATAGATGAAAACTAGCTAGAAGGCATATCAGGTTCATTCAAAGTAGTTATAAGCAATTTTGGTCTAATAATGTTGAATTGCTTTCTACCTAGAGATTTAGTGAAAATGTCCACCAACTAATTTTCCGTGTCAACATACGTGTTGTAGATATCCTTCTTGGCAATGTGATCATGGAGAAAATGATGTTGAACCTCTATATGTTTAGCTCTACTATGCAAGATAGGATTATATGACAAGTTAATTGTAGTGGTATTATCACAAAAGATAGGAGAAGCACCAAAATGAATGTTAAAGTCTTGGAGCATTTGCCTTCATCCATAGGACTTGGGCACAACAACTCTCGACTGTAATGTATTCAGCCTCGGTGGTTTATAATGCCACCGTGCTCTGTTTCTTGGAGAACCAAGACACCAAGCTTGGTCCTAGGAGAAAGCAAGTGCCACTTGTGCACTTTCTATCAATCAAGCACCCTACAAAATCTGCATCACTATAAATGGTAAGAGTAAAGTCCCTTGACTTGGGATACCATAGTCTAAAATTTTAAGTTTTGGCTAACTACCTTAAAACCCTCTTAACAGCTATAAGATGTGATTTCTTAGGATTTGACTGAAAGTGAGCACACAAGCCAACACTAAACATTATATCAGGTCTAGAGGCATTTAAGTAAAGTAAACTTCCAATCATACCCCTACAAAGCTTCTCATGTACCTTCTCACCTTCTTCATCTTTGTCAAGTTTGGCGGTATTTGACATGGGTGTGTCCATCGGCTTGGTGTTCTCCATCCCAAAGTGCTTGAGTAGTTCACTTGTGTACTTTCCTTGTTTGATGAAGTTCCCATCTTTTGTTTACTTGATTTGAAAGCCAAGGAAGAATGTGAGTTCACCCATCATACTCATCTCGAATTCACTCTGTATAAGATCACTAAATTCTTCGCAAAGATCAAGGTTAGTTCTGCCAAAAATGATATCATCAACATATATTTGAATGATAAGAAAATTGTTAGAAGTTTTCTCTAGAAATAAGGTAGAATCTTTTCCCATGATATTCCCATGATCTAACAAAAAGTTCTTTAATTTCTCATACCAGGCTCTAGGTGCTTGTTTGAGTCCATAGAGAGCGTTTTGCAACAAATAAACATAATTAGGTAAACTATCATGTTCAAATCCTAGAGGTTGAGCAAAATACACTTCCTCCTCAATTGTACAATTCAAAAATGCACTTTTAACATCCATTTGATACAGAAGAAAGTTTTTATAACTAGCAAAGGCAAGAAACATACAAATGGACTCAAGTCTATCTACATGTGTATATGTCTAATGAAAGTCTATATCTTCTTATTGATTGTAGCCTTGAGCCACTAACCTTGCTTTGTTCCTTACCACTTTGTCGCTTTCATCAGGCTTGTTGCAGTAGAACCATTTGGTGCCAATGATCTTTCTATCACTTGGTCTTGGCACTAGGCTCCAAAATTTGTTCTTTTGAAATTTCTCCAACTCCTCTTGCATATCTAGGATCCACTCATCATCCCCAAGAGCTTCCTTGACATTCTTAGGCTCGAGTTGTGAGATGAAGGTGTTGTTGGCTTATTCTTTGTTGAATGCAGCCCGTGGCTTCACTCTTTCAAAAAGATCACCTAAAATTAGCTCCTTTGGATGATTCTTAGCAAACTGGGGGTTCAGATCCTTCTTTTCATCATCTTTTTCTTCTTCTTGAGTGGATACCTCTTTTCCCTTTTGGGTGATGTTGAGATCTTTTAGAATAGCAATTACTTCACCTGCAACATCATCATTTAGAACAATATCTTTGGGAATAGAGGGGTTAGTCTCAATAAACTTTACATTTATGAATTCTTCTACTTTAGCAAGATCAACATTAAAAACTCCATAAGCCTTGCTAGTAGTGCTATAGCCAAGAAAGAAAGTCTTGTAAGATTTTAGATCAAACTTGTCAAGAGAATCTTTCACATTATAAACAAAATAAGGACATCTAAAAACATGGAAATACTTGATAGAAGGCTTCCTACCACGCCATAGCTTATAGGGGGTTTTCTTCAAAGAAGGATGAGTAAAAACCCAATTTTGCACAAAACATGAGGTACTGACAGGTTCAACCCAAAACTTCTTAGGAGTATCATACTCTAGAAGAATGATCCTAGCCATATCCTATAAAGACCTATTCTTCCTCTCTACAACCCCATTTTTTTGAGGTGTTTGAGGTGAAGAGAAGTTGTGTGCATAACCACATTCTTGACAAAAATGTTCAAAAAGATCATTTTCAAATTCTCACCCATGGTGACTACATATGGAAACAATGTGGAAAGAAGCTTCATTCTCAACTCATTTACAAAATCTCAAGCAAACATCAAACGTATCACTCTTAGAAATCAGAAACAAGATCCAAGTATATCTAGAGAAATCATCGACAATAACAAGGAAACACTTGGAACCACAAAGCGATTGAGTTGTCATTGGTACAAATAGATCAATGTGAAGAAGCTCAAGAGATCTCTTAGTACTAAGGACTCCTTTGGATTTGAAGGAGGACTTGGTTTGCTTTCCTTGGGTGCAAGGTTGACATTCCTCATCCTTTTCAAAATCTAATTTGGGAAGTCCTGTGACCAAGTCCGTTTTTCTCAACTTCTTCAACTAATGCATATTTACATGACCAAGCCGACGGTGCCAAAGAGAAAAATCATTCAAGTTGCCTACTAGGAATCTACCAACAACATGTTTAATAGAGTCAAAAACAATAACATAAAGATTACCACTTCTAGTTCCCTTATATATAACTTGGTAGGTGAGGGAATCTAGAATCAAGCATTTAAAGGTAGTAAATAACACAAGGTGACCATTATCACATAGTTGACTAACACTAATTAAATTGTGATGTAGGACATCCACAAAGAGAACATTCTTGATGCATAAGGATTCACCTATATCACCCTCACCTTTGACTTTACCTTTCTTGTTGTCCCCAAAGGTGACCGGTTCTCCTTTCTTTTGGGTGAAGTTGTTGAAATGGATTTTATCACCTGTCATATGCTTAGTGAAAACACTATCTACAATCAATCTTCCTTTTTCCAACAAGAAAGGAGAATGTCGGTTCCCAACTCAAACTTTGAGATCCGGAGTTAGTGTGGGGACCCATTTCATCTTTGGGTTGGTCCCCTTAGGCTTGTAAGGAAAATAAGTAGAGTAATGATCATCACACTTTCAATAAGAATAAACCATATGATTCTTAGTGTCGGAAGACTCTCCTACAAAGAATGAGGTCTCCTTGCTCTTTTTCTTACCTTTGGCTTTGCTTTTTTCCTTTGATGCTCCCCTTACAAATCCCAAACCACTTGTACCACTTTGTTTGGTAGAATGGTCAAGGATTTCATTTAGGGAGTTCTTCCCTTTGAGGAGTTTCTATAGGATGATCTCAATCTATGGTTATCATCATTCAAAGAGATAATGGTAGAAGATAATCTAGCTACGTCATCCCTGCATGAACAAGATCAGTCTCAAGACATAAGGATTTAGTTAAATATGAATCCTTTTCAAGAGAGATTGAAGCAACATTAGCACTAGGCAATAACGGTCTAGACAATATATCATTTACTTGACCAAGTAACCTAGCATTTCCAGATTTAAGCATTTGGATTTCCTTAAGATAAACATCTCTTTCTTCTCTACGAGCATCAATAAGGAGCTTACATTCAAAATTTTAATTTTAACTATTTCATGTTCTTTAATGAAATTTTGGTTGTCTTCCTTAAGATTTTCAATATTCTTAAGGCAGATACCATTCTCAACTTCAACTCCATTGTATTAGAGCTCAAGATCAAGGTATTTCCCTTGCAAATTATCAATACTCTCAAGATTAGATTTCTCATTCAGCTCAAGAATTTCAAGTTTATGTTGGCTAAATTGACATTAGCATAATCCCTTTTGTTTTGATAATGACAAACATTATATTCTTGTGGTTTTAACGTGCTATTTGAGTATTTCAGGAACAAGCATATAAGGTGGTGGATAACAAAGACTTGGAAGAAACAATTTGATAAAATCGCTTTATTTTCATGATTGTAATCAAATGTAAATGGTTGTACAAGTATATAATGTACAAGTAATTAGATATCATGTAAAATCAAGCGTTTAGATCTTCCCTATCCACTCACAACACTTAGATAGGCCATTCCCCAAGATAGTATCACAATTGCACATTGATACACACACTTAGTAAATGAATACATTGAGTCAGTAATATTCTCGGTCGACAAATCGTCGATCGAGAAAATATCGGTCGACAAATCTTCGACCGAGAAACTCTCGGTCGACAAAATCTTCGATCGAGAATAGACCCTACTAGCCGTTAGACCCAGCAGACAAAGTGGTTGGGAGTTGGAAATGAACGTTGTAAACACTTGCTCCAGGAGGTACCTCGGTCGACAAATCTTCGACCGAGAAGGACTCTCGGTCGACAAATTGTCGATCGAGAAAAGTTCTGTCTGCACTTTTCAGGGTCAATTAATTAGCCGTTGCAAATGCAATTAGTGGACACATAACGGCTAGTTGAGCACTAAAAACCCCCTAGAAAGTGTCTAGAATGTCCTTAAGCACTTGTAGGTCATTCCTGTAAATAGGACATGCCTTAGGACACCTAAAGATACCCAAGCTACACATGTGCTACACTTGAGATTGAATACTCATTGGCAATCTGTTTTGAGCAATAGAGCAATTCCTACATTGGCTATTCATTCCCATTGCTCCAACTTCGTGTCCTATAGGCTAGTATCTCCTATCCACAACACTTACACTTATACATACATTGGTTAGGAGATCAAAACGCTTGATATAGGAAATCAAGCCTTGAGCTACAAGTGGTATTGTAATTTCTGTTTTCTTTCTTGTTCCTTTGTATCTTTTATATTCTCCTTGCTACTCCTAGGGTTGGAGGCTGCGGATTGGAGAAGGTTCTTCTCGGAGGAGAAGGTGGACTTCAAGCTACTTCAAGAAGGCTATCGCAACGGGAAGCTACTTCCAGAAGGTTATTGCAACGGGAAGCTACTTCAGGAGGAAGGCTGCTTCAAGGTTGGTGCAATTGCTTCTAGGTGAAGGCTGCTTCAAGGTTGGTGTGATTACTTCGAGGTGAAGGCTGCTTGAAGGGTTTAGGGAGAGAATTGTAATTTTATGTAAAGTCCTTGCGAGGTAATAAAATTAAATTCTTTCCAAATCCCGGTTGGGTAAGCAACCGGGTAGTGGACTGACTGCCTTAGTATTTTCTAAGGTAGGAACCACTCTAAATCCTTGTCCCCTTGTCCAATATTTTTGTGATTGGTTGTTTGAGTTAAATAATTGTTTAAAATTATTTAAAACTCTATTCACCCCCCCTCTAGTAGTTTTCAATTGGTATCAGAGCAGGCTTCAAGGAACCCTAACCAGGTCTTGAAGAATGAAGGGTGGAGGTGACTACAACCGCAGGCAAAGGAGCAACTTGGACCAACTTTCAACAAGCTGCAATTGGTGTTTAGGAACAAACCATACAACAATCGGTTGTCCATGGAGAGAAAAGAAGAAAGAGGTCCACAAAAATTGTTTCATTGCTACAACCAATGAAGAAGAAGAAGAAGAGGTAAGCCTTCTTGATTTATCAAAAGAAGAGCTAATTTCTAGTCTTGAAGAAACACACAATAAGTATATTGAGTGCAAAAAGAAATTAAAGAAATCTAATAAAACAAATGATGAGTTAAATGCTAGACTTCTTGCTCTTACATCCGAAAATGAAGATTTATATGCTAAATTGAATAATCTTGGTTTTGAAAAAGATAGCATTGTTTCTGAAAATCGTACTTTGAAATCATCTCTAAGTAGTAGTGATGTGAAGATTTTTACTCTAGAAACAAATTATGATCTTCTATATCAAGAAAAGGTTGGATTACTTGCAAAGTTAAATGATCTTAAAAAACAACTTGTTTTGTGTACACATCTAGATTATGATAATATAGTGAAAGAAAGGAATTCTTTATCATCCAATCTAGATCAAGCAAAACTAGATATTAAGAAAACAATAGATGAGATCGCTAAGTTGCAACAAGAAGTTAGCAGGTTAAGCAACAATGGAATCCTTGATATAATATTGGATGATTCCTATCATCAAATTGGGAGAAGAGGACTAGGTTATAAGCCCAAAGGGAAATCTCATCAACAACCTAGTTGGAGAAAGATACGAGCACATCAAGCTACATTTGCACCAAAGAACAACCTAGAACAAAACCATAGAAAAAGACTTGAGGTTGATTCTATATGTTGCCATTATTGCTCACGTCTTGGACATTACTCTTTTTCATGCCCATACAAGAAAAAGAATGTTGAGTTAGTATGGGTCCCAAAACCCCCAAACTAAATGGACAAAATTAAGTTGAGATATGACCAAAGACTCTAAGTTGTACATCTCTATGTCTATCTCAACTTAATAGAACACCAAGTTAATCCAAGAAATTAAATTTCCAAATATATATCTTAAACTACATGTTTAGTTTGGATTCACAAAATGTATATGATTAGTTGAGATTTAACCTAAATGTTGCTTTGATATTTAAATATCTCAACTAAATCGAGCTTTAACTTTCATACTTTTTCTTTTAATTATAAACAATATTTGAAAACAGGTTTGAAACAACACAGAACCTTTCTCGGTCGAGACATTGTCGACCGAGGGATCTGTCGGTCGAGAAATGGTCGACCGAGCAGGCTTCTATTGTCAAGTCTGACATAAATCTTCTGAAATTGTTTTTCAATCAATCTAGTTTGCTATCAAATTGTTATTGATGATTGAATTAACATGCAAATCAAGAATAAAATCTTGGAAGACAATTTTTGTAGCAAGACATATTGATCGTTTACATTATATAACATTATGAGTAGAAAATCCTGCAAAAGTGCTGTAAGAAGACTAATCTTGAACAAACCTTATTTATTGTTTGAAAAGGTTTTCTTCGGCATGATCAGTTATAAAATTTTGTCTTAAAATTGAAAACTTATATGAGACTATTTTGGTTTACTCTCAATGGTTGGATTTAAAACTGAAAAATCATGATTAGCTTAACCAAGGAAATTACTGTTTTACATGGTTTTCCTAAGTAATCCTTGGAATTATGAGACATCACACATTGATATTTGCAACATGCCTTCATTTGATTCATATAGGTCCATTCCTTGATCTAGTAACATAAAAACAATGGGTTAAATTTCATGCTTAAATTGTTCTATCATAGATATGCTTCATCATGATCATTATGTTTCATTGGTTTAAAATAAGCTTTGATTCATATATACAAACCATGAATGATCATTATGATTCAGATAATTGCAAATGTCATTAGCATAAAAGCATCTTGACATAATAGATAATGCTTGTGGACACAGCTTGTGATGAGGATGTTGCTATGACAAGCCAAATGGTGCCTCTTAGAACAAATACTAATGTTTTTATCTATTTGTTTGTTCTAAGAAATCCAAAGCAAAAATCTTGACTTTAAGATATTAATCTTGCTTTCAAAATATATGTTTCTAAAGAATCTTATGATAAGGGTATAAGAAGAAATGGGATTTGATATTTATGTACCCATAGCAAAGCATATGAAACATCATTTACAATGAATGTAAAACATGCATTCTAGAAAAATCAAGGTCAAAGACTTCACTATGATGCTCATATTAAGTCTTCATAATAGGTATATCTTAATGTGCTTCAAATTGATATTTATAGCTATCTGCAGAAATTATACTTCACATATGAATGTTTATCTTGGAAATCTGCAGAATTTGCCTCTTGGTTAAAATTAAAATTAACCAAGGGGCGCTATGGTCGTAGTCGAGGGCGACCTAAAATAAGCTTTGACAAAATGCTTATTTGGACATCATTTTATTGAACTTAATCTTAGTATACTTTTGATAAAGGTCAAAATCAAAATTTAGAATCATTTGTGACCTTAGAAGCCTTAAATTGCTTTAAATTGTAAGATTAAGGGGGAGCTCATAAAAACAAATTCGATTATTTGATTAAGAAGCTTACAAAAAGGTTGTAAACATCATTTAAAGCTTGTTAATACCTTAGTATCTTTACTCTTGGAAATAAATAAATCTATGAATGATCTTGTACTTAAAGGAACTCTCTAAAACAAATCAGGGCTTAACATCCCTTGCATTTGGTTAGAGAAATTTTTATGTACTCTAAGATTAAAGAATTCTCATTTCATTTTTAGGGCTTAACATCCCTTGTAAAATGGATGAGAAATCAATACACAAATGTCGTGAACCTAAAAGAAACTCATATCATTTCAAGGCTTAACATACATTGCAAATAAGTGAGAAATAAATTATGGCTAAATTTAACAATCATTGCTTTGCTTTAATCCCTTGTTTTCTAATTGAATATCTCTTTAAGGGGGAGCATAGCATAAAATTAAGGGGGAGAAATAAAATCTATTATATTGGATATCTTTTTGAAATGACAAAGGGGGAGAAATAATATAAAATCAAAAACATAAAATAAAAATATGAGTTTCATAATATCTCGGCCAACATCCACTTGCAAAACAAGAATGGCTACAAAAGGTAATCTTCAGGTATGAAACTCACATGATTTATATTTCTTTATTTTATATTTAGGAAATGTTTGTCATCTTCAAAAAGGGGGAGATTGTTGGCTAAATTGACATTAGCATAATCCCTTTTGTTTTGATAATGACAAACATTTCATTCTTGTGGTTTTAACGTGCTATTTGAGTATTTCAGGAACACGCATATAAGGTGGTGGATAACAAAGACTTGGAAGAAACAATTTGATAAAATCGCTTTATTTTCATGATTGTAATCAAATGTAAATGCTTGTACAAGTATATAATGTACAAGTAATTAGATATCATGTAAAATCAAGCGTTTAGATCTTCCCTATCCACTCACAACACTTAGATAGGCCATTCCCCAAGATAGTATCACAATTGCACATTGATACACACACTTAGTAAATGAATACATTGAGTCAGTAATATTCTCGGTCGACAAATCGTCGATCGAGAAAATATCGGTCGACAAATCTTCGACCGAGAAACTCTCGGTCGACAAAATCTTCGATCGAGAATAGACCCTACTAGCCGTTAGACCCAGCAGACAAAGTGGTTGGGAGTTGGAAATGAACGTTGTAAACACTTGCTCCAGGAGGTCCCTCGGTCGACAAATCTTCGACCGAGAAGGACTCTCGGTCGACAAATTGTCGATCGAGAAAAGTTCTGTCTGCACTTTTCAGGGTCAATTAATTAGCCGTTGCAAATGCAATTAGTGGACACATAACGGCTAGTTGAGCACTAAAAACCCCCTAGAAAGTGTCTAGAATGTCCTTAAGCACTTGTAGGTCATTCCTATAAATAGGACATGCCTTAGGACACCTAAAGATACCCAAGCTACACATGTGCTACACTTGAGATTGAATACTCATTGGCAATCTGTTTTGAGCAATAGAGCAATTCCTACATTGGCTATTCATTCCCATTGCTCCAACTTCGTGTCCTATAGGCTAGTATCTCCTATCCACAACACTTAAACTTCTACATACATTGGTTAGGAGATCAAAACGCTTGATATAGGAAATCAAGCCTTGAGCTACAAGTGGTATTGTAATTTCTGTTTTCTTTCTTGTTCCTTTGTATCTTTTGTATTCTCCTTGCTACTCCTAGGGTTGGAGGCTGCGGATTGGAGAAGGTTCTTCTCGGAGTAGAAGGTGGACTTCAAGCTACTTCAAGAAGGCCATCGCAACGGGAAGCTACTTCAAGAAGGTTATTGCAACGGGAAGCTACTTCAGGAGGAAGGCTGCTTCAAGGTTGGTGCAATTGCTTCTAGGTGAAGGCTGCTTCAAGGTTGGTGTGATTACTTCGAGGTGAAGGCTGCTTGAAGGGTTTAGGGAGAGAATTGTAATTTTATGTAAAGTCCTTGCGAGGTAATAAAATTAAATTCTTTCCAAATCCCGGTTGGGTAAGCAACCGGGTAGTGGACTGACTGCCTTAGTATTTGCTAAGGTAGGAACCACTCTAAATCCTTGTCCCCTTGTCCAATATTTTTGTGATTGGTTGTTTGAGTTAAATAATTGTTTAAAATTATTTAAAACTCTATTCACCCCCCCTCTAGTAGTTTTCAGTTTAGCATATAGATCATCAATGATTTTTCCTAACCATTTTCTTTTAGATTTACATTTAGCAAAAGATGAACGGGTAGAGATAAGCATATCAATAACAACTTCCTTAGATAACTCATGCAAACTTACCTTACTTACCTCACTTACCTCACCAATTTCTTCACTAGTAGAGGCCATGAGTGTAAGGTGGCACTCTCCATCTTCTTCGGAGCTTGAACTGCTTGAAGATGAAGCTTCCCAAGATGCACGAGATGCATTCTTGTGTCTTTTCTCCTTCTTGTCCTTCGTCTTGTACTTGCTCTCCTTCTTGTACTCCTCTTCCTTCTTTGAGATGCCCTTGTGGTGTGACTTTCTTGACTTGGGATATTCACTCTTATAGTGTCCCTTTTGCCCACACTTTTAGCATCTAGGAGTTGAAGAGGAGGAGGCTTGCTTTCCCTTGAAGTGTTTCCCTTTGATGTAGTTAGCTTCATGCTCACTTAGGCAATTATATTCACTAGAGGAAGAAGGAGATGTCCAGCAAGCATGTTGTTGTTGAAGGATTACAACCTCCAATTGTGCTTTGAAAGCACTATCTTTGATCTTCTTGACTTCCTTCTCTTCTTGCTTGTCAAGCCTTGGTTCATGGGCTTGGAGGTGTTGGATAAATTGGGTATTATGATAAATCCCTTTGTTTTGATTATGACAAACATTTCATTCTTATTAATCTAACGAGCTACTTGAGTGTGCAGGATGACAAAGTAGCAAGGGAAAATCCAAGAGCTTACTTAGTTATATTTTCATGCAATGTAATCAATGTTGTAAAACTTGTACAAATATATAATGTACAAGTACTTAGATTTGCATGTAAATCAAGCGTTAGATTTTCCCTAGCCAAACACCATAGTTAGACATGTCATCCCACTTGAATAGAATCACCTTTGCACACTCACACATATAATTAGTGCTTAAATTGAAACCTTGAAACAGGATCATTCTCGGTCGACAAACTCCTCGACCGAGACACTCTCGGTCGACAAACCTCTCGACCGAGAAAGATCCAAAGTAGCCGTTAGACACAACAAACAAGTTAGTTGGTAGTTGAAGAAAGACATTGCAAATCACTTGTTCCAGAGAGCCTGTCGGTCGACAAAAGTTCGACCGAGTAGGTGTCTCGGTCGACCATTTGTCGACCGAGATGGTCTCTGACAGCAACTGCAGAATAAATTAATTAGCCGTTGTTAAAGCAACAACTTTGTACCTAACGGCTAGTTAAGCACTTAGAAACCCCTAGAAGTTGTCTAGAACGTCCTTAAGCATACTTAGGCCATTCCTATAAATAGGACAAGCCATAGGACACTAGAATTCACTTGTTACACTTGAGAATACACTTGAGCATACTTGAGCAATCTTTTGCAAGCAAATCTGAGCACTGTAATCATTGGCCTACATTCTCCTTAGCTCAATCTCGTGTCCTATATGCTAGATTCTCCTACCCACAGCAATCGCAAGTTCACATACTTGGCTAGGAGATCTTACGCTTGATCTAGGCATATCAAGCCTCGGGCTTAAAGGATAAGTTGTAATTTCCTTTTCCTTTCTTGTTCCTGTTTATCTTTTGTACTCTCCTTGCTACTCCTAGGGTTGGAGGCTGCGGATTGGAGAGGATTGACTTGTCAGGTGGAGAAGGTGACTTCAAGCTACTTCAAGAAGGATATCGCAAGAGGAAGCTACTTCAGAAGGCTGGTGCAACAGGAGTTGGTGCATCTACTTCAAGGGAAGGCTGCTTCAAGGTTGGCGATTACTTCTAGGTGAAGGCTGCTTGAAGGGTTTAGGAAAAGAGATTGTATTTTATGTAAATTCCTTGAAGAGGTAATAAAATAAATTTCTTTTCAAATCCCGGTTGGGTAAGCAACCGGGTAGTGGATTGACGGCTATAGTATTTGCTATAGTTGGAACCACTCTAAACCTTGTGTCTCCTTGTCCAATATTTTCATTGTGGTTGTTTGAGTTCAATAATTGTTAAATTATCTATAAAACTCTATTCACCCCCCTTCTAGTAGTTTTCAGTTGGTATCAGAGCCGGGATTCAAGGAACCCTAACCAGGTCTTGAAGAATGGAGGGAAATGGTGAAAAGTGCTTGGACAAAACCACTACATGCTGCAATTGGTGTTTGGGAACAAGCCACAAAACAACCGGATGCCCATGGAGATCAAAGGAAGAGGATAAGCACAAAGAATGCCTTATTGCTACAACTAGTGAAGAAGAAGAAGAAGAAGAGGTAAGTCTTTTTGATTTATCTAAAGAAGAACTAGTTGCTATTATTGAAGAAACACATAATAAATATGTTGAGTGCAAAAAGAAATTAAAGAAATCAAATAAGGAAAATGATGATCTAAATGTTAAACTTCTTTCTCTTGCATCTGAAAATGAGAATCTTAAAGAGGGAAATAAATTTTCTGATCTTAAGTTAAAATCTATGGAAGCCGATTGCAAGCTCCTTTCTGTTGAAAATTCAAACTTACAGACTCAAGTAAACGATCTTCAGAAACAACCATTATTGTGCACTCATATAGATTATGACACTATTGTTAAAGAAAGAAATTTATTGTCATCAAATCTAGACCAAGCAAAAATAGACATTAAGAAAAGAATGGATGAGATTGCCAAGCTACAACAACAAGTTCGTAGTTTGAATAACCATGGCATTCTTGATCAAATTCTAGATAATCCCTATCAACAAATTGGGAGAAGGGGACTAGGTTACAAGCCTAAAGGAAAATCTCATCAACAACCTAGTCAGAGAAAGTCACAAACCCAATCTATATATGTACCTAAAAGGACATTCTCACCCAATGACAACATAGGACACAACCATAGAAAAAGATATGAAGTTGACTCAATATGTTGTCATTACTGTTTGCGCCTTGGTCACTATTCATTTTCATGTCCTTATAAGAGAAAAGATGTAGAGTTAGTTTGGATTCCAAAACCTCCAAACTAAATGAACAAAATCAAGTTGAGATATGACCAAAGACATTAGTTGCATATTTCTATGTCTATCTCAACTCTACATAATTACAAATGTAAATGAAATTAATATTAGTTTGTTCCCTAGTTGATTTAAAGTCAAATGAAAAGAAAATTCCTATTTTCATATGATTTTTCGTAAAAGTAGTTTTCGTAAAAGTATTTTCTGGTCTATACATATACTAATTATAAAATGGAATTATCATTGTATGCTTTATACCATGCTTTCATCATTGGGTGCGCATAGAAAATTGTTTGCAAGCCAGCAAAATAACTTATTAGTTATATGTTATTGCTTGCAACAAAATCTCTAACTCAGTATTTTTGAAATAATTAATTATGTCTCAAATTAAGTAGTATGCTTCAACTTGATATTTAAATTTTATGCAGATATTAGACTCAATATATTCAAATCTGAATAATATCTGCAAAATTTGCCTCTTGGTCAAAATAAAACTTGACTAAGGGGCACTATGGTCGTAGTCAAGGGCGACCTAAAATAAGCTTCAACAAAAATTGCTTATTTTGGAAATTCTCTCTTTGGACCTAATCTTAATATTAATTTTTCTTGAAAATTAAAACATTTGCTATCATTTTGCTATCATTTAAGCCTTAAATTATCCCAATATTACTCCCTTAGAATATCCATATATATGCTCTACAAAAATGATCTACCATTTGCATTTAAAAATCAACTTTAAAAGTTGTACTCAGTAAGTCTGTCGGTCGACGAATTCGTCGACCGAGAACCTCTCGGTCAGCCCATCTCCCTCGACCGACAAATACTTAACAGACTCAATATCGGACGAACTGTCGGTCGACAAATGCTCGACCGAGACAACGTCGGTCGACAAGTGCTCGACCGAGAAATAGCCGTTGGATACGACCGTTGTAAACCGACCGTTATGACCGTTTTTGACCGTTGGGGAACCAAGTGGCGCGTCTGCAACTCGACCGTTGCGGACGCTCGGTCGACGAATCGTCGACCGACCAGGTCGCTGGAATGCTATAAATAGGAGCAAAAACGAGTCACTTACTCACACTTGCATTTCCTTGCCTCCATAGTCCATCTCTAGTGCATTTTCGTGCAACCCTTCAGCATTCTTATCCTCCAATCTTCCTTGCTTCTTCTACACACTCAAGAAACACAAATGGCCTCATCCTCAGCTGCCCGTGGGAAGAAGAAAGTCACCGGAAGAAAAAGAAGAGAAGATCGGGAAGCCACTCTGCCACTGACGATCATCAACGACATCGCCTTCGTCGACGGAGATGCTGGAGATCGATATCTGCGGCTTTCCTCTAAAGCTCCTCTTCCCCGACGCCCGGTCGAAGCTATGGACTTCATCAACATAGTCGATCTGGAGAATCTCTTTGGAGTGCAAAAGCTGAAGGACTTCATCAATCCTTATTTTCCTTCCTATTCCACTAAGGTAGTCAACGAATTCTATGCCAATCTCTTATCCCACACCGAAAATGAAACCACATTCTTCTACACCATGGTCAATGGGCGTAGTTTTAAATTTACCGAAGGGGATATTCTTGATATGCTAGAAATTGATATAGATGAATACCAAGATTTCCTTGACCTTACCACCGGCAATCCACTAAACTTATTATCCCATGATGACCACTCCACTAGCCTTAGTGATATAAAAAGAGTCATATTTCAAACCAATACCACTTGTCATGAAGATAGGGGAACCTATTATGCAATAAACCTGAAACCTGCATGTAGGATAGTAAACCTCATTGTTTCCACAAACATACATCCTAGAGCCAATAAATCTGAGGTCCCTATTTTCCGCATGTGTCTAATTTATGCTATCATAAAAGAAATTCCTATAAACTTCATTCGCATAATACTTAAAAACATGCTTGAGTTTTCTGGCAATCCACCGTATGCCGATTTTGTATGCCAGATCACTCAACATTGTCTTAAGTTACAAATTGAAGATATGGGGTATACATGGGAGCGTAGACCACCAAAGATAAGTAAGAATACTGTAGAGAAGATGGGGATTGACTTTGGTCATAAAAGGGCAAGAGTAGAAGGAGAATCATCACCACCCCTCCTCCTACTAATCTTTCTGTTGATCCCATTCAAAATACTCTCACTTATCTTGTCGGCTCCCAATATCATCTTAGTAACCAACTAAACTATACCCACCATGCCATGACATACTTAAATCAAAGAATGCAAAATCTTTCTCTGAGCCAAACCGATGAATATCCGCATTCCTTAAATCCTGGCATGCTCAACCCATTTAACCCTTCATACAACTACTATCAAACTCCACCTCCACCATCAATGGATCTTGCACATACTCAATTTTCCTCCATGCAATTGCAAGATATAGCTGCTCACTTCCGATTTGACCGAGTTCCCACATTTCTGGAAGCATATGCGTTAACTACGATAGGTGCTTTGGATTGGCAAACTCTGGTCAAATATTATGGAGCCGAGCCATTCCTTGGGAAAGATCCGGACATCGATGTCATTCTTAAATCTTTCCAGTGAAGTGTTGAAGTTGTACTAGTTGTAATGACAATGATTGTAATAAATTGGTCATTTCTATATGATTGTAATATTTTTCATGCTATTGAATGAAGTTTTCCATCTTTGCTTGATTCAAATGGTTATTTTTTTTAGCATATGAGACATCTTCAAAAATATGGATTATAAGTTCATTATTGTAGAGCAAAACAAATAAGGGGAGTAATAATTAAAACAGGCAACTATTAAAATTGTGGCTAAATTGACAACTGACAAAACAGTTCTCCAGAAACATCCTCGGTCGAGAAACTAGTCGACCGAGAACACTGTCGGTCGAGCAATTGTCGACCGACCGGGTTTCTGTTTTCCAGACTGACATAAATTGCATACATCTTTGTTAAATCATGAAGATCTTCTACAACATTTTATATATTTGCTTAGTACTCAAACTTTCATTTGAGATATCTATCTAAGGGGGAGCAAAGCATAAGACTAAGGGGGAGATCATAAAAACAACTTTGACCATTTGATTGAAGAAGCTTACAAAAACATTGTAACCACCATTTTCCTTGATTATAAAGAAATTTCTGAAATTATTCAAAATAGTACTTGAAGGAACTCTCTACCCAAAACAGGGCTTAACATCCCTTGCATTTGGATGGAGACATTTTTATGTACTCTAAGATTAGAGGATTCTCATTTAATTTAGGGCTTAACATCCTTTGATAAATGAGAAATCAATATACATTCATCATACGCTTAAGGGAATCTCATATCATTTCAAGGCTTAACATCCTTTGCAAATGATTGAGAAACAAATTGTGGATAAATTAGACAAAAATCCATGTTTCTAATAGGATATCTATTTAAGGGGGAGCATAATATTAAGGGGGAGAAGAAAAATAAAATATTCAACTTGGATATCTTTTTGAAATGACAAAGGGGGAGAAAGAATATAAAAATCAAAAATATAAATGAGTTTCATCTCATCTTGGCCAGCACTCACTTGCAAAACATAAATGGCTACAAAAGGTAATTTTCAGGTATGAAACTCACATGCTTTATATTTCCTTATTTCATATTTAGGAAATGTTTGTCATCTTCAAAAAGGGGGAGATTGTTGGATAAATTGGGTATTATGATAAATCCCTTTGTTTTGATTATGACAAACATTTCATTCTTATTAATCTAACGAGCTACTTGAGTGTGCAGGATGACAAAGTAGCAAGGGAAAATCCAAGAGCTTACTTAGTTATATTTTCATGCAATGTAATCAATGTTGTAAAACTTGTACAAATATATAATGTACAAGTACTTAGATTTGCATGTAAATCAAGCGTTAGATTTTCCCTAGCCAAACACCATAGTTAGACATGTCATCCCACTTGAATAGAATCACCTTTGCACACTCACACATATAATTAGTGCTTAAATTGAAACCTTGAAACAGGATCATTCTCGGTCGACAAACTCCTCGACCGAGACACTCTCGGTCGACAAACCTCTCGACCGAGAAAGATCCAAAGTAGCCGTTAGACACAACAAACATGTTAGTTGGTAGTTGAAGAAAGACATTGCAAATCACTTGTTCCAGAGAGCCTGTCGGTCGACAAAAGTTCGACCGAGTAGGTGTCTCGGTCGACCATTTGTCGACCGAGATGGTCTCTGACAGCAACTGCAGAATAAATTAATTAGCCGTTGTTAAAGCAACAACTTTGTACCTAATGGCTAGTTAAGCACTTAGAAACTCCTAGAAGTTGTCTAGAACGTCCTTAAGCATACTTAGGCCATTCCTATAAATAGGACAAGCCATAGGACACTAGAATTCACTTGTTACACTTGAGAATACACTTGAGCATACTTGAGCAATCTTTTGCAAGCAAATCTGAGCACTGTGATCATTGGCCTACATTCTCCTTAGCTCAATCTCGTGTCCTATAGGCTAGATTCTCCTACCCACATCAATCACAAGTTCACATACTTGGCTAGGAGATCTTACGCTTGATCTAGGCATATCAAGCCTCGGGCTTAAAGGATAAGTTGTAATTTCCTTTTCCTTTCTTGTTCCCGTTTATCTTTTGTACTCTCCTTGCTACTCCTAGGGTTGGAGGCTGCGGATTGGAGAGGATTGACTTGTCAGGTGGAGAAGGTGACTTCAAGCTACTTCAAGAAGGATATCGCAAGAGGAAGCTACTTCAGAAGGCTGGTGCAACGGGAGTTGGTGCATCTACTTCAAGGGAAGGCTGCTTCAAGGTTGGCGATTACCTATAGGTGAAGGCTGCTTGAAGGGTTTAGGAAAAGAGATTGTATTTTATGTAAATTCCTTGAAGAGGTAATAAAATAAATTTCTTTTCAAATCCCGGTTGGGTAAGCAACCGGGTAGTGGATTGACGGCTATAGTATTTGCTATAGTTGGAACCACTCTAAACCTTGTGTCTCCTTGTCCAATATTTTCATTGTGGTTGTTTGAGTTCAATAATTGTTAAATTATCTATAAAACTCTATTCACCCCCCCTTCTAGTAGTTTTCAGGAGGTTGCCAATGAGCGCTTCGGTTGGGATGTCACCAAAGCTCCTCACTTCTTCAATGGAGGTGACCTTTGACTCCCATCTCTTTGGTAGAGTCCTCAAGATCTTGGAGTTGATTACACCTCTAACCAAAGTGTTGCCCAATGCTGCCAACCCATTGATGATGACATTTGTCTTGAGTGCATCTCCGCAATCCCTTCTTTCTTGCCCATCTTGAAGTTCACTAGAAGACTGTTCAACATGTAGATCTTGGCCTCCTTGACTTGCTTTGTGCCTTCATATGTGATGCACAATTTGTCCCAAATCTCATAGGTGGTGTCCCAAGATGAGATCTAGTTGAACTCCATTGCAGTAAGGGGTGCATATCGGATGCTTATGGCTTTGTTATTGAGTTGGACTTCTTTGAGAGCAGCTTCACTCCATGTTGTAACAACTCTGGCTAGCTCCTTGTAAGGTGTGACCATCACCTTCCACATGTCAAAGTTCATGCCTTGGATGTAGAACTCCATATGCCTCTTCCAATAGAGGAAGTTGGTGCCATTAAAGAGTGGAGGATGCATGGAGAAGCGTCCATCTAGGTTGAGAGAACCAAGTAAGTTGTCGCCCATCTTCTTGTCTCGTGGGAGATTGTTGGAGAAGATCCTTGGCTCTAATACCACTTATTGGATCTAGGGCTCTAGGGGGGTGAATAGAGCCTCAAAAATTATCACAAGATAGATTAGACCTTCAAATTAAATTAAATTAAAACCAATAGCTTAAGTACAATTTGAAATCCTAACTAACAAGCATAGCAAGAATGAGAGAAATTGATAGCAAACACTTGACAAGGTCATGTAGAGTGGTTCCACTCTCCAAAATAGGAGAGAGTCAGTCCACTACCTAGAGAGGTCAGCTGCTAGGAATTTACAAGTGCTTTTCTCTATATTATCACCAATAATATTACAACACAAGACCACCAAAGGACTTACCCATCCAAGCACCAAGAGTATTCCACCTTACTAAGGACTTACCCACTTTTCCAAGAGTCTTCAACCTTCTCCAAGGTCTTACCCACTCTAGCACAAGTCTTCCGCCTTCGAAGACTTTTCTACTCTTCTTGGATCTTTGTCCTTTGCCTTCTCCTTCTCCTGGAGAAGCTCTTCACCTCTTCTTCAAACTTCAATAAGACCAACAACAACTCCACCTTCACTCGGAGTATCTTGCTTCACCTTTTTTATTCATGGATGAAAGAGGTAGGAAAGAGGAAGTAGATGAGAGCTTTACATGCACATGGGAGTAGCTCTCTTACAATAGGTCTATCTCACTCATAATCATGAAATGAAGTGTAAACTAGAGAGAGAAAGGGGCTCAAGGAGTTGTAACACACTCAACTATAGCAAGGACTTAGAATAGCATGAATGAGAAAAATTGGAATGAGCTCCAAGGGGTCCTATTTATAGCTAGGGGTGTTCTCTTGAGTGTGGGATCACTTAGGATCAAAATATAGTCATTTTCCACAATGCAACAGATCTATTTTCACCCAAAACAACTCACCAACAGTTATAATCACTTTTTTTGCATTTCCCATACAGTACATTCAGTCGAGTTACCTTTATTGAAACTCCACTGATCAACTAAAAGACAAAGCCAATTTTCAATCTATCGGTCGAGTTTTTTCTGGTAAACTCGACCGATGAGCTAAAACTAGATTTGCTCAGGGAGTCGGTCGGTCAAATTCTGTGAGTGTACAACTTGACCGATGGGTCATCTTTAAAAAATCAATCATAGTATTGGTCGAGTTTCCAACTTGACTGATGAATAGTCTGTGACAAATTTTCAAAGTTAACTTTTGATGTAGCCCTATTTTAGGGCTCCATCTCATGCCATTTTGCACTGCAATCACATCTAAACAAGTTAGATTGCAAGTTAATTCACCCAATTTGTGTTTTACCATCAAATGAGCTTATGGACGTTCTTTGCACTATTTTTCAGGTACTTGGACCATGCTTTGGATGGATGAGAGAGAAGGAAGGAGTTCTAGGATTTCTCCACTCATGCAGGGGTCCAAAGAAGGCCCCAAAGCTCCCTCAACCTACCCCCAATGGCAAACAGTCATCATCAAGCAAAGAAATCCATTGATGATGAAAGATGAAGTTCAATTGCCTACTGTAGACCCCAAAACGGCTGTGGGCAAACCCCCACGGCCATGTCTTTTATGATGAAGAATCGAGATACTCAATAGGGACTTCTCCCTGACTTATCACGACCGTGGCCATAAGCACGATCGTGGCCCATTGAAGATACCACGGCCGTGGCCACCAACACGGTCGTGGCCAGAAGAGGAGAAAACGACCATGTCCCCCATAGTGGTCGTGGGAATTTTACGCAAAAACACCCAGAATCAACAGGGAATGCACTTGAACGCCCACGACTGTGGCCATCTGCCACAGCCGTGGCCTTTGAAGATCAACTCGCCCGTGCTACTACCCCACGATAAAGGTCACCTCCTCCAAAATGGCCGTGTTACTCACCACGGTCGTGGTGCTACTCACCCAACACAACTGTGGCACTCCGCCACGGCCGTGACCACCTCCTACTTAGCATCTTCACCACCCTTTCCACACCATGCCCATGCCACTCTCCACGACCGTCCCATACCACCCTTACCATGGCCGTGGCCCATCAAAACGACCATGGTAACCAACCAAACCAACCTATTTTTACACTATTTTTCCTATTCTACCCCCAGTTACCCTAGTGCTACCCCACCACCTATATATACATTGGTGGCGGATGGGGCATGAAGATTAGCTGCTCCTAGCCACCATTACTCCTCTCCACCCACTCCTTGAGCATTTAGTGCACTCCCCTTACATTTATTCTCTCCACCCACCATTTCCATCTCCATTTCACCTTAGAAACCTTGTTTTCTAGGTTTTCCTCCATAATCCCCCATATCTTCATGCCCATCTGCACCTTTGGAGGAGGGAGGACGTCCCCGAGCAGCTAGGAGGTGAAGAAGAAGGCTTCTTCCACGAGCTCCATGGAGTTTCTTCCCTTTTTTCCTTTTTCTTTTGCTATTTTCTTGATCATGTCTAGCTAAGCCCCTAGTGGTGCGCTGTTTGGGGGTAGAATGTGACTTTGATACCATGTTAGGGAAATTTTGACTTGTTATGAACTTATTTTTATCTATGATGATTGCTCCATGCTTTTGTCTCTTATCCCATTGTCATGCTTGTAATTTATGCTTTTGCTATGAATTGCTTGTTTGATAGTGCTTGATGATACCATGTTTCTAGGAGAATTAGGATGCATGTGGCAATCTTAGGTATGACTCCTAGGTCCCAATAGGGGATCCCTGGCTAGTCCCCTTTGTTCTTACATGTCTACCCCCTTTCCTACTACTTGGTATGAGACCTAAGTTACTAGTATAAGTGGGATTGATGTGATTGCCTAGGGTTTTCTAAAGGCTAGAATGGCTAGTGGCATGAGGTCAAATACCCTCATATCTACTCCCATCTCTACCCTTGCCCTCAGTTGATCAATACCACTTATCCTAGAAGCCTAGATTTGGATAATCTTATTAGAATTACACCTAACCCTAGTCTTCCACTAGTAGTAAAGGGTACATTCTAATAGCATTTGCCTTATTGTTTGGTTTGGTAATCTAGTTGAAAGATGAGAACCATTCTTCTCCAATAACCTCCCCCAACTAATATTAAAGTTACATCCCCAAACGGCCCACCTACCTTAATCATCTTGTTTAAAACTCAACTTGCTTTGTTTGCTTGCTTATGCTAGTATAGTCTAGTTGTTCTTGCTTAACCTAGTCAATTGCTCAATTTTGATTGTTAGGGTTAATTTAGATCTTTCTTGCTTTAGTTGTTAACTTAGTTTCTAAATTGCTTCTTGCTCTTCTAGTGTAGTGTAACTTACCTTTGCTCTTGCTTAGTTAGTTGGTTAACCTAGATTGTTAAACTTGCTTATTTAAGATAACTTAGGTTCAATTCTCCTATTTCTTGCTCGTTCTCTTAGATTAATCACAAACCAAACCCCTTTTAAACCCTTAAACCCTGATCTCCATAATTGGAACATAGACAACACTAGCCTAGCTCTAGTACCCCTCTATCCCTGAGGTTTGACCCCTACTCTTGCCAATCACCTATACTACAATAGTACCCCGTGCACTTGCGGGTGACCTATTTGGTACTATGATCGACTTGGTTAGCGCTAATACAAAATTTGAAAGATCCACACGTGTGTTCGAGTCCCGTGGAGTGCATCTTGTCACCCCTTGTTGGCTAGTGTGTACACCTCTGTCTTGATGCACCAGGCTTTCTGGCACCATTGCTGGGAATAGAGGTGCTCGCCTTGATTGTTAGTGTAGCTTAGCCTTTCCTTTTGCCATCATCATTGCTATTCTTTATTCTTTGTTCACCTTTGCATATAGCCATTCTAACTTGGTTTCTTGTTGCTTGTTTGTGTATTGTGCATGTAACAACTGTGCATGTGCCACACGCGTTCCACTTGTACCGACTTGGTGTTGTACAACCCTGAGATAGGTAGAAGGAGATGTCAAAGTCACCGCAACCCACACTGAGAAGCTGAGATGGCAGACAACAACCCTCATGCGGATGCTCAACCACCTCCACCACATCCCAACTGCCCCCTCCATGAGTATTTCACCTTGGGGAACTACAATTCACCCATTGCCACCCTAGTTGACCAAATGTTGGGTCAGCAGTTCTCCATTCCACCCACACTCCTTGGACTCCTTCCCACTCACTATGGGATGGAGAATGAGAATCCCTACCATCACATCGATGCATTCCTTGAGACGTGCTCCACTTTCCGTACCCCCACCGCCACCGAAGACTCTATCCGGAGAACCCTCTTTCCATTCTCCCTACAAGAAAAAGCTAAAGAGTGGTATGTTTCGAGGCCAGAGTTGGTAACCTGGAATGAAGTCAAGAATGAATTCCTCAAATAGTTATTCCCGATTACTAAGCTAACCTACATGAGAATATGCATCACTTCCTTTGCCTAAAAAGAGAATTAACCCTTCCACGAGGCGTGGGAGAGGTGCCAAAAACTTCTCCACGACTGCCCTCACCATGAAGTATGATTGTGGCAACTAGTTCAAGCCTTCTACATCGGTCTTGAAGAACATAGACAAAAAAAATGCTGACTCCTCCTATGGAAGCACTTTCATGGAAAAGCCACCCGAGGAATCATGGCCTTTGTTTGAGCATCTTGCTGAAAACTCCCGCCATTTGGTTTCTATTAAAAGGGGAGCATTGTGGCCGAAGATACATCCCTCCACCTTCTTCTGTAGTTCTAGTTCGCAATGTTGCCGACCCCGATATGATGAGGATGATGGCGGATATGATGAAGATGATGAAGAACCAAGCTGGTGGTTCTCCTAGCCAACCCACCATGGCAATCGATTCTGTTGATGAAGAAGTGCATGCGTTGCACTCCTTTGGCGACCGAAACAAGCAAGGCCCCATGTCCAACACCTATACTCCCGAGTGGAGGAACCATCCAAATTTCTCTTAGAAGCAACAAAATGAGGATGGGCAAAGACAAGGGAAGCCGAAGCCACTCTATAGTTCAAAGTTAGAAGAGGAGGTGCTTGGAAGATTAAGAAGTTTGGATGAGGTGAAGAAGAATGTGTCATCACACGGGTAGTCCATCAACCACCTTGAGAAAAGACTGGATCTGATCTCTCTCTCTCTTTCTAGAAGGGAAGAAGGAAGACTTTTGTCTCAACCGATGCCCAACCCAAACAATGATGGTACTTTTTTAGGAAGCACTCAAAGTTCATATGCTCCTCCTCCATACCAAGCACTGCCGAATCCTTATGCTCCACCACCTCCTCAGGCACCTCTTAACTACCAATATGCTCCACCTCCACCTCATTCATACCAGCAGCCAACCCCGCAATACCACCCCCATCCACAACAACAACAACCACCACAACAACCACAACCGCAATTCATCCTCCAAAACCCAGATTCACCTCACCAAAGGCCACCACAACCCCAACAACCATAACCACCTCCACAAGACTCTTCTTCAACTGCCCATGAGCATGTGAAGGTAGTGACTGTTCTGAGGAGTGGGAAGACGTTGGGGCAACCCCATCATACCTTTGTTGTTGACAGAGGTGATACTGAGACTGGACACGTTGATACTAAGATACAACCTAAGGATACTGTGATGAGAGCCAGAGTTGATATTGTGATACATGGTGGTGATACTGTGATTCTTGTGATTCACGTTGATGATACTGTTGATCCGAACCATGTGGGATCCCAACTCCCCCTATTTCCTGAAGCTCTTAAAGAGCCTTCTGTAGAGAGGAGAAGAAAGAAGCATACAGAAGACATCCTTGAGACTTTCAAATAGGTGAAAATAAACATTACCCTACTTGATGTAGTCAAGAAAATCCCTTCTTATGCTAAGTTTCTAAAAGATCTATGCACTTTCAAGAGAAAGGCCACGGGTAGAACCCCAAAGAAAGTCAAGATCACTGAGCTGGTGAGCTCAATTTTGCAGCACACCTTGCCAAGGAAAAGAAAACATCCCGGTGCTCCCATCATCTCATACTACATTGGGGCACATCACATAGACCAAGCCCTCCTAGACTTGGGTTCTACAATTAACCTAATGTCGTATGATTTGTTTGCCGAGCTCCAAATGGGGCAATTGAGTCCGGCTCATTCTACTTTGTAGTTGGCTAACATAATAGTAAAGATGCCTATAGGGCATGTTGATGACGTGCATGTGAAGCTTGATGATGAGACATCTACTTTCTTCCTTGCCGAATTCATTGTCTTAGACACGGAAAAAGACACAAGGAGGGTGCCTATCAGCTTGGGGAGGTCATTCCTAGCCACAGAGGATGCGATAATTCATGTGAGGACCGGTACTATGTATGAACATCTTTAAATCTTCAGCCACAACTGAGGTAATAGGGGCCACTGAAGAAGATTGCTATCTCATTGAGTGCCTAGATGAAATTGTGGAGGAATGCCTACCTACATGGATTCAAACTTCCACTCAAGGTAGAGGTCTAGAGCCAATAGTTGAGTTCCCAGATGATGATGATGAATTTGATGAAAGAATGAGATAGCCTTGGTGGCTGCAAGTGAAGACCTTCCTTCTATTTCTGAACCATTAAAGAACTCCCTTGAAGAACCTCCCACTCTTGAGTTGAAGTCACTTCCAGAAGGATTGAAGTATGCTTTTCTAGGGGCAAATGACACCATCCCGGTGATCATTTCCTCCATTCTCTCACCAGAACAAGAGGAGGCATTGGTGAAAGTCTTGAAGAAGAACATCCAAGAAATTGGATGGTCTATAGCTGATTTAGGGGGTATTGACCCCTCCATATGTGTGCACAGGATCTATTTAGAAGACGATGCAAGTCCAACCCACCAAATGCAAAGACGGTTGAATCCAAACCTGAAAGAAGTTGGAACTCAAGAGGTTGTGAAGTTGCTAGATGCTGAAATTATCTATCCCATTTCTAATAGTACACGGGTGAGCCCCATCTAGGTTGTGCCTAGGAAAGGTGGGATCACTGTAGTGGAAAATGCAGATGGTGAGCTTATGCCGGTAAGAGAACAATCAAAGTGGAGAATGTGTGTTGACTATCGGAAGCTCAATGAAAAGACCAAAAAGGACCACTACCCTCTCCCATTTCTTGACCAGATTCTAGAGAGGCTAGTGGGGCAAAGCTTATATTGCTTTCTTGATGGGTACTCTGGATACTTCCAAATTGTCATGCATCATGCAGATTAAGAGAAGACAACATTCACTCACCCAATTGGCACATTTGCCTAACGGAGAATGCCATTTAGGCTGTGTAATGCCCCTTCTACATTTCATAGATGTGTGACCTCAATTTTTGCAGATATGCTTGATTCATCTTTGGAAGTTTTCATGGATTATTTCTCAGTCTTTGGTAAAACTTTTGATGAACGCCTACTCCATTTGGCTGTTGTCCTTGAGAGATGCGTAAAGGTTTGCATAGTGCTATTTTGGGAGAAGAGCCATTTCATGGTTCCCGAAGGCATTGTTCTGGGCCACAAGGTTTCAAAGGATGGAATTGAAGTTGATAGGGACAAGGTAGGCCTCATTTCTACTCTTACTATTCCTTCCACCGTAAGACATGTCCAGTCTTTCTTGGGACATGTAGGTTTCTATCGTTGATTCATGAAAGACATTAGCGAGATCTTGAGACCTCGATGCCACTTGCTTGAGAAGGATGTTGAATTTCATTTTGATGACAAGTGTGTTGAAACATTCAACCACTTGAAGGAAAGATTAGTTTCTGCTCCTATCATGCTGCCCCCAGATTTCTCTTTACCATTTGAGATTATGACCGATGCATCCAACATGGCAGTGGGGGTTGTGCTGGGCCAAAGAGTTGGCCATATTCCACATGCTATCTACTATGCAAGAAAAACTCTAGATGAAGCCCAAAGAAGCTACACAACCATTGAGAAAGAGTTGCTTGCAGTTATCTTTGCTCTTGACAAGTTTAGATCTTATATTCTACAAAACATGGTGATTGTCTATACATACCATGCTGCTCTAAAATATCTGATGTGGCTTTTTGAATGCACTAACAAATTCACTCGGGGTTTATATCCCCGAGCTTTTACCAAAACCAAGTGCAACAATACCACCCGCAAGCGGACAGATCTTATCGCAGTATAGTTGAGGATCGAACCCAAAGGACAACGTTTTTAAGAATCTTTGTCAGTTAGATCTAGCCCAAGTAAAACTAATATTTAGAACAATTGGTTGATTTTGGTTTGATTAAACTAATTGCAAGAAAGTAAATGCTGAATAAAAGATGGGTTTAGATCAATGATGTGGAACCGCTGGGATGGTACCGAGTTTGACCACCGCTACACACACAAACATACTCTTTTGCAAACAATCTAGGCACGATATAACACTCCAAATAGAGCTGCTGCAGAACCCCCCATACGGGCGTTAGGTCCGCGTAAGCATCACCATAGGCAGCCGATTTCTCATCGTCATCCGGATCACATGTCTTACGGCTCTGAAGATACAGAAATCCACGGAGGTTGTGAACCCCCCATACGGGCGTTAGGCGCACAGAAGCGTCACCGAAGGCTAGATGGCTCGTCCCCTCGCGGATCATACACTTACGACCTCGATGAAATCCCATCCTATTTCTAGTTTGGGAGTCGGTTGCGTTAACCGATAAACAAGCAGGAAGGTGACATGCGAGCAAACAACGACGTTTAGCAAGATGATGCAAAATCCAACTAAGGTTGTGAACCCTCTATACAGGCGTTAGGCGCACAGAAGCGTCACCGAAGGCTAGATGGCTCGTCCCCTCGCGGATCATACACTTACGACCTCAAGGAACCCATCGGAAGTTATCGTCAAGGGGTCAAACATGCTAAACGACGTTCCTACCCATGCCTTGAAGTTATCGCAACATAGGAACCCATGCATTGAAGTTATCGCAACATAGGGAACACAAAAATGAAAACACGCACATAACCAACCTACAAGCTTAACGATAAACGACAAAATGAAGAGTTATATACATTGCCTTGGAAAGTTTAACAAAAGAACATGGTTTGCATGGGCAGCGGGGCTAGTCCCCGTACCCCAGCGAAAGAGGACTACTCGCTCATGATACGAGATACAAGAAGGATAGGAGAGAAAGATAGATCCACCATGAGCTCGGTGCAGAGGGTAGACGCAGCTCGGTGAAGAAGATGCGCTCCTTGCGCCGTCTTCTTCCTCTTCTTGGCCTCCTTGGACGCAACACCAGCGGTAGATGGAGTGGAACTTGATCGGTGTGGTGCTCTGGCAGCCTCTCGGCGTCCGGAACTGATCCCTCAAAATGGGGACCCTGGGGGTCTATTTATAGTTTCAGATCTGATCCCAAACGGTTTGGATAAGTTGCTGGAAATATCTTCTCCAAACGGTTTGGAGACCGTTTGGGCGCCAAACGGTCTTGAGACCGTTTGGGCGCCAAACGGTCTTGAGACCGCTTGGGCACCAAACGGCCTTGAGACCGTTTGGGCATCAAACGGTTTGGAGGTCGTTTGAGCGCCAAACGGTCTTGCTTTGATCGGACCTGGCTTTGGCGTGGTCGCGCGGCTTTAGTTCTTCAATCGATCCTTGCGCTTGCATCGAACGGTCTTGGGACCGCGCGGGACCAAACGGTCTTGGGACCGTTTGGGACCAAACGGCCTTGGGACCGCATGGGACCAAACGGTCTTGGGACCGTTTGGGACCAAACGGCCTTGGGACCGCATGGGACCAAACGATCTTGAGACCGCATGGGACCAAACGGTCTTGAGACCGCATGGGACCAAACGGTCTTGAGACCGCATGGGACCAAACAGTCTTGAGACCGCGTGGACTTCTTGGGCAACTGGTTTCGTCTTGTTCTTTGTGTATTCCAACAAACAGTCTTGAGACCGCATGGATCCAAACGGTCTTGAGACCGCATGGGACCAAACGGTCTTGAGACCGCATGGGACCAAACGGTCTTGAGACCGCATGGGACCAAACGGTCTTGAGACCGCGTGGACTTCTTGGGCAACTGGTTTCGTCTTGTTCTTTGTGTATTCCAGCAAACGGTCTTGAGACCGCATGGATCCAAACGGTCTTGAGACCGTTTGCATGGAGTTGCCTGCTACACCTGCATAAAATGAAAGGTGTTTAGTTAAAACCTTGATTATTGAATCACTGAGTAGTTTTGTGCATTATGATTCATATTAGGGTGAAAAGATGTGGAATAGATATTAAATTGTTCCAAAAAGGTAATTGAAAATCATAATGAGTATGCACTCATCAAAATACCCCGAACTTAAATCGTTGCTCGTCCTCGAGTAACATAAAATTTGAAACTGTTGCCTGATGGAATACTTTCGATCCGTGTGATTTCTTCATCTTCACATCACAAATGTTTTCTTTTTGCTCAGTATGAGTGAGTACCTCAACTTCCTGGGACCACGAAACACGTCTTTCCATAGCTTTGTTCCTGAGTTCGATTCCCAACAACGCTTCCTCCCCGCCTTTTCCAACACCAAGCATGTAGAAGAGTTTATAGGAGTTCAGAGATACCCGTAGAATCGACAAGTATGCATTTGATCTGACACTGGTGTAGTTCAGGATGGTAGGGCATGTATTGTGCCCTTAGGTAGAAAAAGGAGTGAAAGGTGGTATGGAAAGAAGAAGTAAATCTCTCCTCTATTCGACTCGAGATTTTTATTTGTTTTGCAATTTCATTTATTGCATATTTGTTTGTGTGCGCTATGGCATCTTTTGTTGCAGATCTCTCCTCTATTCGACTTGAGATTGCATTTATTTTGTGTGCACTTTGGCATCTTTTTATTGCAGATCTCTCCTCTATTCGACTCGAGATTGCATTTTTGGTGGTACGCCCCTATTTATTGGAAGGGGTATGGAAGAAGCGGATATGGGGAAAGTGGCGTGCCACCCCGAACTTAGGGTTTGGCACAAGTTTGGCTATTTTGGTGGTATTTATGGATGGAGGGATACGAAGATGATAGAAGAAGTGTAGAAGAGGGTTCAGATCAGGATGCAACTTGATTTACAATTCAAAACCGGGTTATTCTCTTTGTCATACTCTGCTCAAATAATGACTTGATGCGGATCCCGTGTGATGACACATTCTTCTTCACCTCATCCAAACTTCTTAATCTTCCAAGCACCTCCTCTTCTAACTTTGAACTATAGAGTGGCTTCGGCTTCCATTGTCATACTCTGCTCAAATAATGACTTGATGATTTACCTTGATCTGGACTACCTCTAGTTGGGAAGTCGTTTCCTCCTCACAGCGCAAGCCTCATCCTGTGAGGATTCTACAATGTTCAGGGCATCTACATGTCTAATTCACTATTTAATTTCACAATTCAATCATCACATCAACATATCTTTGTTCATCTTTGTAAATCATTCATTTCATAAACCATCTGATAACATTTACTACAACTGAACTGTTAACCATCACCACATCTCAAACTGAGAAACATTGATATCACAATACTTCTTTCACTGAACACCCTATCATTAGGGTTTCATTTACCTCATTCACTTATCACATAACTCTCATAAAGATTGAATTCATCATAACATCAATAAATAATAATTTCTCTCAGTCGTTCACATATAATTGAATATATATATAAAACTGTGTAATGAACTGAACTAGGGTTTCCACACTCTTAATGATATATCAAGCAAACATTGATATTATCAAAAGAAATCCAAGATCTTATCTAACATATATGTAATATGCACACAAATAAAACAATCATTCATAACCACAAAGATTCAACTAGACAAACTTCTTTATTCAATTATACAACAATTTCAGTCATAGTTGAAAATCTTAGATTTCAGTATAATCATGTAACCTCTACAATTAATTTAAGAACTCTCATTTACATGGATTGCATCATTTCTAATGTGATTTCATAATCTTAAATTCATCACAATAGAGGAATACTCTTTATCAAATCATCTTGCAAAAGCTAGATCAAATCAACCATTTAGGGTTGTACTTGCATACTAATCAATTGAAAATTATTAATGATTTAACTGATTTTTGTGAAATTTCCTATTTAAAGGAAGTACCGACTCACCCTAAGGTTTGAAAACACCTTAAAACATATCCCATCTTTGAAGATCTGGAATCCATATCAAGACCCTAGAAAAATCCGCGATTTCTTCTTCCTTTCAACCCTAAACGGGGCCTGCTGTAGGTAGAAGACGAGATTAGAGGTTAAACTAAACCTCCAAATCACTGAATCAAGGGTTTAGATCAAGGGGAAGTGAAGAGAAGAAGGAATTCACAGTTAAAACTACTTACCAAGTTATATTTATAGCAACCCCTTTTGATTTCTGTTGTTCTTCACGGTCTTCCCCAAAAATCACCCCAGAAATCGCCCTCCAGGTCACCCCCTCGTAGAGTAATGTTTGGGATGATAGAGAATTGAATCGCGGTTCCAACACACTTCGTTTCATTGAAAACGGATAAGTATTGCTCGAGATATGATCGTTTTAAGATTTACTATCTTGGGCGGCGTCGACCACGGTCGCGGTGTCGACGCAGCGTCGCGGTCGCGGTGTAGACCGCGGGTCGCGGTGTCGACGCATCATTGGTTGCGATCCTCAATACATTTTTACTAAAAAGGGCATAAGTCTCTCATTTTAATTCTGATTTGGTTCATTCTTTTTTTATTGGATTCATAATTGAATTCTATACAAACATATAATATTATTTTAATAATATTATCAAATAAAAATCATTTATTAATTATTTCCTCAAATGTCATTAACTCTCTTCTTGCACACATGTATGGGTTAATGCTATATTAACTCCAACTTGGATCTTTATAGTATGCTTAAGTGATGATTATGAGTTGCCCAAATAAGTATTTAAGGTTACCAATGTTAAGACAAAGCACAACATAGAATATTACTAATAAGTCATGATAAACATTAAGATTATCTTAAAACTGTAGGATTACCAGCAAAGCTAGGAACGGATTATAACAATTCTCCCCATCTAATAAAAATTTTGTCTCGAAATTTCTAAAAGAGCAAAAGATTCTTGTTAAACATCTCTGATTCTACTTTTTAAGTAACTTCTTCTATACATGATTCCTTTGAAGAACCTTTTCTAGGGGTATCTCTCTCCTTTTAAGCTTTCGAATACTATGGTCTAGAATTTTATTTTCAACATTGAGTCATTTGTTTCTCTTCAAATCATAACTTTTAAAAGATATAAAACGTGTGAAAGATAATTTCTCATCTCATCATCATATGGTACTATTCACTTGTCATTCATGAGACCACACTAGTCATCATATTATCACAAGATATAAATCCTTTTCAGAATATCACAGGGTATCAACCCTTATCACACAAGAGGATTACACCTCATCCAGGGCTCAACCATGCCCAGAGGTCATTAAGACCATCATCCTATTCCCTATAAGATCATCGTTATCTTTGCATGCCTTATAACAAGGCTCAACAACATCACTTACATATAATACACCAGATCAACACAATATGGCATTAATGAGCCAGGAGATATTCATAAACAATTATAGCAGGATTATATTAACATTAAGAACATTCCTTTATTACCTCAACATGCAAGGAATTTAGATATAATTAACCCTCATCATATTCATAGTGCACATGTTTAGTATAAGAAAGTATCAACCATGTGGCTATGATAACCACCAATTAACATATTAAGGTTATGACCATATTAAGGAGGTTATTCTACCATCATTCCATCATATAAGAATGTTAAACATGAATACTCATCTTTATCTATTTGTATTAGAGTTAGGTTCAACAATATAAATTATATTAATGTTACTAATCATCACTTATACCCAAAACTTTACTCATGGCATCCCCATTGGATCATGGATGCATAAGGTGAAGCATCACCATCACATTCCATACTATTCTCAAGTATGTACCCACAAGTAAATCAAGGTGTAACCATCAGGTTATAGCATACTAGGGTTTCAACAATAGTAACAAAGTACTCCATGATTGCATTAGTCATTCATGGACTATTCATACCCAATTACCATCACTTAGTTATATTAAAGCTAGGTATAACAAACTATACCTCATTAGGGTTACAAATCAATACAATATGGTTATCATCCCTTTTATTCATATGAGTGAATAGGTAAGACTACCTTATTTATGATAACCCTCCATTTATTCCATCATCATTCAACCCATATCACCATATCACACTTGTACAATACTAAGATGGATTACTGGTATGAATGACTACAACTATCTGACACCTTTAATTAACATATTGCGTGCAATGTACACTGAACATTGAACAAATTTACATCCCTCATTATACCTTTAACAAATTACACTTCTAAAAACAAATTCACGTATTACTGAAAGCCATTATTTTCTCTTATCTCCTCATTCATTACTACTTACTTCTTGTTACTTATCCTTCTCATTTTGATGATATAGGATAAACATCCCTACAATTGAATCATACAAGGTAAGAATAGATCATTCATTATTCTTGACATCACTGCAAGAATTTGTTTAAAATTACACTTTTCTCATCTTGCACTTCTCATTTTGTTCAAATTACACCTCTTATATTTCAAATCTATTTCATATCCTTTGCTCTGAATCATTTCCATATTGCTTATCTACCTTTCAAATTAGCACCTTTAAACCCTGGATTACTATCAGTGCTAGTTTACTTCTCATAGTGCAAATCTCATGATCTTGTTTTATAGAGATGCTAGTATTCAAGGTCAAATCACTAGTGACATCCCTTGAACTACTACAACTCTAAACATTTTAGGGTTTGGTCCTTATCAGTAGCATGATGTTATTGTCATGTGACTTTGCTCCCTTAATTTGAAATTCAAACTTTAGATCTCACAAGTTTTACTAAAGTCTTCCTTATCTTATCAATTGAATTTCCTTTCTCTTATTTGGTCATTCAGATAGATTACATTCTCAATTTAACCTGCTAGGGTTTCATCATCATATTGTGTGTCGTTATTACATTCACTAGATGTCTCTACCATGGTGGTTATGCATCATATATGGTTTATTTTCTTATCACTTCATTTCCACATTGCTCTCATTAAGTAATATATGAAAAGAAGATGATTCTAAGAATTAGAATTCTTATCTTCAAACATTCCCTTAATACATTTCTCGTATGTAGGTTTAATTAGTTATCAACAAGGATACTTGACTAATTAGCACTTGCTTGAATCTCCTAACCTCTTTATTTTATAATCTATATTTCTCCATCATGTTTCAAACCCTTCCTTACTTTCCATAATCCTCTTACCATATACTACTCTTCCACCTGTCATCTTTAAATTCTAATTTTTCTCTTATGATCATGTTGCTTATTCATGTGTATGATCATGTGTACCATGTTGCACATATTTCATTTTATCCTTCAACTAATGTGAAGTTGAAATTCTAAATCAATAATCTCTGTACTAGTTTCACCTCATGTTTAATACGTTACATATCTTCCATTTTAAATCAAATGGCTCATGCATGGGTCAAACTTAGTTTCTCTTTCAATCAAGTTTTTCCTTCCTGAATATAGTCTACCTTTATATGACTTATTCATTTGTTAAGCTACACTTTTGTTCTTCTTTTAGAAACTAATTTGTTGTTCTATAGAGACTTAGAGTCCAAAGGTAGTAAGGATGAATGTATTAAACTTCATAATAAAGGTATACATTCCATGCTCTCAATTATATCACAACCCTCATTCCTTATTCAAGCTCATCATTTCTAACATTTCTCTTTGTTTCAACTAAGTTTGTTATCCTAGTCTTATGATTTACATGTTCAAATAATTCTCTTTATTTTAACTCTTCTGAAGACTCTTGACTTATATGTACTTATCATATACTTAACTCTTTTCTTCTATTTTCCCTTTACTTTGGAGTACATAAAAGCATTGTACTTGATTATATGATCCATTCCTCATGATTGATTCTTACTATCTTGGCCCTTCCATACTTTTCTCATATCTTTTCCATATTTCATATTTAGAGTTCATAAAATACTAATCATTAAACTTAATCTGAACCTTTTGTTGTATTCACTTATTCCCAATCAAGGGTTTCTCATGTGAGGCCCCAAAGTTCGATCTCAGATATCACTTCCAACTGATTCTTAGCTATTCTAATATTTCCCATATGTTTTAACATCTTAGTGTATGTACATTCTCACTATGATGTCGGTGTAATTTATCCAGAGTCTACTCTTATTATATTGTAAATAGGAGCCATTAGATCCCAGTAACACATCCTGCCAGCCAGACTAGGCCAAACCTGCAGTCCTGAAGCCAAGAGCTACTCAGGATTAACAAACTCCTATTAATCTCAAACATGTGGAAAGAATATCCACTAGGGAAAACTCATTTAAATATAACTTCTGTTCTACTTGATACAAAGAATATAAATAATAACTGAGTCACTTCATGATACACAATAATATAAAAGAACCATATATATTCTATAAATTGATAATTTGATATCATACATATAAGAGCATTTCTATTTATCTCCAATCAAAGAAGCAATATAAAGCAAGAGTTGTATCAATTCTATGTCTAATATGTTACTCCTTCATTACTTTCCGGTCTCCTAACCCTAGGATTTCTAGGGTTTCTCTCTAGCCCATCCTTCCTCTGCATACTTGGCCAGGGCATCTAGAGAAGAATAGATAGAGTAGCTTGATACTAGTCAATCTAAGTATCCAGATACTGGGCTAGGGTATCCAAATACCCAGACTTCCCAGAACTATAGACACATCACCTCCTATCTGCCACACTTATAACTCTGACTTTCTAACCTAATGGTCCCTGACGACTCAGCCTAAGCTCTGATACCAAAAGATTGTCACACCTGCATCCCACGATTACCACTAATCATGAGACGTGGGCATGGGTTTGAGGATTACTCTTAATACAAAGTTCACTCCTGACTTTTCCTTTATATTTCCTTTATTTCAAAATCTTTGTTTTCTCACATTCAATCACAAAAACAAACTTTACACGGGAAAAGATTTGATTACTCTAATATGATCTCAACATTAATGATACACATCCATATATTCATTCTATTTCTCACACCTCCATGTACATACGACATGATAATCTGATACATTCTCTCTTATTAAAGAAACAAAGATATAAAACATCATTTACAACTCTCTCACATCTATACAAGGACCAAGAGTGACATGGACCGACTAAACTCAACTAATCTCATACTTAACTCCTGTGGTAGATCTACTCTGATGCTTTGACCTTCTTCAAGTCCATGTGGTTTCCCTAAAAAATGTGAGTAGAGGGGTGAGCCTACTTGCTCAGTGAATGAGTACTTCAAAGAAATAGTCTAAATCACTGATATAATTACAAATATACTTTTGAGCAACTGATATCAATTATAACAACAATAATCTTCAAAGAGTCTAATCATTGACAATCATAAATATGGCAGGATAATCTAGATATCAACAAAATTAAATCAATATATGAACATGCTTGATTAATCTCAAAGAGAACTAATAACTCAAACGCATACAAAGGATAGTTGAATAACTGTGGACACTTATTTAACCTCTCATTCATCTTATTATGCCTAGAACCCACATGAGGTGTACCACAACATGTGAAAGAATCACAGCAAGCTACGATCTCATTGTACAAGGCTTAGAAGCATGCCCGAGTTCCTAAGCCTATGTCTTGAGTAAGACCCCATCTGCGGTGGGCCTCGACACGTCTACCTCTCAGTGGCTAATGGGAGCAGCTGGATATATCAGACTCCACCTCTCAACCTAATACTTAGGCAGTGAGTCAAATCCCTCAGGCTTATTGTACATCAGTGGACCTACTGACCACTGATCACTCAACATGTTACACATGTACCACCGGCATCCCCGGTTGGTGTTGGGTACCACACAACTGTGAGGAGTCTTCCCTATTGGTCAAGATCCCCACACCCTACTGGTGCACTCCAGCTTACCTCGATCTGGACTACCTCCAGTCAGGAAGCCATTTCCACCTCACAGCGCAAGCCTCATCCTGTGAGGATTCTACAGTGTTCAGGGCATCTACATGTCTAATTCACTCTTTAATTTCACAATTCAATCATCACATCAACATATATTTGTTCATCTTTGTAAACCGTTCATTTCATAAACCATTTGATAACATTTACCACAACTGAACTGTTAAGCATCACCACATCTCAAACTGAGAAACATTGATATCACAATACTTGTTTCACTGAACACCCTATCGTTAGGGCTTCATTTACCTCATTCACTTATCACATAAATCGCATAAGGATTGAATTCATCATAACATCATTCAATAATAATTGCTCTCAGCATTCACATATAATTGAATATATATATATATATATATATATATGAAAACTTATAATGAACTAAACTAGGGTTTCCACGCTCTTAATGATATATCAAGAAAACATTGATATTATCATAAGAAATCCAAGATGTTATCTAACATATATTTAATACGTACAAAAATAAAATAATCATTCGTAACCAAAGATTTTCAACTAGACAAACTTCTTTATTCAATTATACAACAATTTCAGTCATAGCCGAAAATCTTAGATTTCAATATAATCATGTAACCTCTACAATTAATTTAAGAACTCTCATTTATATGGATTGTGATCATTTCTAATGTGATTTCATAATCTGAAATTCATCACAACAGAGGAATAATCCATATCAAATCATATTGCAAAAGCTAGATCAAATCGACCATTTAGGGTTGTACTTGAATACTAATCAATTAAATTTTTTTTACTGATTTAACTAATTTTCATGCACTCTACTATTTAAAGGAAGTACCCACTCACCCTAAGGTGTGAAAACACCTTAAGAACATAGCCCACCTTTGAAGATCTTGAATCCATATCAAGACCCTAGAAAAATCTGTGATTTCTTCTTCCTTTCAACCCTAAACGGGACTGCTGTAGGTAGAAGACAAGATTAGAGGTGAAACCAAACCTACAAATCATTGGATCAAGGGTTTCGATCAAGGGGAAGTGAAGAGAAGAAGGAATTCACGGTTAAAACTACTTACCAAGTCGAATTTGTAGCAACCCCTTTTGATTTCTACTATTCTTCACGTTCTTCCCCAAAAATCACCACAGAAATTGCCCTCCAGGTCGCCCCCTCATAGAGCAAGCTGTCTAGGATGATAGAGGATTGAACCATAGTTCTAACACACTTAGTTTCATTGAATACAGATAAGTATTTCTCGAGATATGATTATTTTACAATTTGCTGTCTTGGGCGGCGTCGACCGCGGTCGCGGTGTCGACGTAACGTCGTGGTCGCGGTGTCGACGCAGCGTCATTCGTGGTCCTCAATACATGTTTACTAAAAAGGGCATAACTCTCTCATTTTAACTCCGATTTGGTTCATTATTATTTTTTAGATTCATAATTGAATTATATACAATATTATAGTATTATTTTGATAATATTCTCAAACGAAAAATCATTTATTAATTATTTCTTCCAATGTCATTAACTCTATTCTTGCACACATGTATGGGTTAATGCTATATTAAATCCAACTCTGATCTTTATAGTATGCTTAAGTGATGATTATGAGTTTCCCAAACAAGTATTTAAGGTTACCAATGTTAAGACAAAGCACAACATAGAATATTACTAACAACTCATGATAAACATTAAGATTATCTTAAAACTCTAGGATTACCAGCAAAGCTAGGAACGGGTTGTAACATACCTTATCTCATCAAGAAAGTCTATCCATCCAGGGTTGTTGTTATTTGTGAGAAAGAAGGAGCAAAATAGTTTTCCGTTAATGGCCAAAGACTGAAGTCATTTGTGGAAGTAGGCCTGGACAAGGCTAACCAAAGTTTTGACATTGTGATGCTTGTAGAGGAACACCAATCTGATGAAGAGTTGTGTTTGGATGCGGATGAGAAATAGATATACTACAATGATGCTTTAAGAATCCCAAGGAAATGAAAGAAGTCAAGAATCAATAAGACTGGATGAAGGTGTAAAATTTAGCGCTAGTGGGAGGCAACCCACCTAGGTTTGGGAGATTTTCCACCCAATTTTCTCTTCTTGATACTTTTGTTTTCTTTCACACATAAATACACACACTTGTGTGTAATAGTTCTTTTTAAGTTTTGATGACATGGTAGGTGGTAGGTACTAGAGAGAGAAGGATCAAAGTTGAGTCATGGCCATTAAGGCAAATTTGTGGTGAAATACCAAAGAAAAATGAAGTTCTTGATTTTGAGTTGAGAGAGTTGAAGGATTGACCACACCACGGCCATGGGGCTCGGCCACAACCGTGACATAAGTGGCCAAACACGGCCGTGGCCAGCCACCACAACCGTGGGTTTTATTTCATCAAAGTTGAAAGATGTCAGGTTTTTTGGATGAATGACCACGACCGTGGCCACCCACCACGGCCATGTCAAAGATGGATGGCCACGACCGTGGCACCTGACCACGAATGTGGTAAGGTCAGATGAGAGCTCTCTTCATCGACAATGCGACCGTGCTACCAAACCCTAGCCATGATCGTGGCCACCCGCCACGGTCGTGGTCCGACCCAGTTCAGGAAAAACATATAGCTTTTAAACACATCAAACCTGACCCCTTCTTCATTTCACCCCCTTCTCCCTCAAGCACACGGCTGTGGCGGCGCACATCAGCATCATGCTCCTCTATTTTGCACCTCTAACACCGCAAACCACCCCTAATCAACCACCAATCATTACCTAATCGTCCCCTACCCTTCCCTTCCATTTTTGCAGCAAACCCTCCCTCAATCAGTCCTCCACCTCCACCTTCATCTCCAATCTGCCCAACAGCCTCCCTTCCCTAAACCTCCACTTAAACCTTCCATTTTTCACCCAAATCCACAACAAAGCCCACATCCACCATATAAACCTCCTTCTCCTTCTATTCTACACCTAAATCTAGACCCATATCACCCCTATACACAAATCCAAATTTCACCCTCCATTCCCACACCCGACTATGAAGAAAATTGGGAAGGCAATCACCAAGGGGGCCAACATCATCACCGGAGGAAAGCGGCATTCCAAAAATGCCTCCTATGATTTTTCTATACCCTCACATACCCCAACCCCAACCAACTCCACATCCCGATCCCTCTGTCGCTCACAATCGGTGAGTGCATCCCACTCCCATTCATCTGACAACCACCACATCACTGACGCCACATATGAGGGAGATGAAGAAGAAGAGGAGGAATCCGAGGAGGTCAACTTGGATAACATTACTGATGAGGTCGAGCTGGTAGCTACCAAAAGAAGCCAAAGATCAAAAGCAGCACCATCCTCATCAAAGCGCCCGCCAAATCCTACTCTAGCATGCCACTCGACATCTCACACGGCAACGAAGCATATTGAACAACCACAATCTACGCGGCAGTTGCGTCGGGATGAAGAACAATTTGCACAGTGGTACAACCTCGATATGAGTTCGGGATCCCAATCTTACAGAATGGAGGAAGATGAAGATGACAGTGATGAGGTAGAGGTAGATCTGATGCCTGAGGAAGAGGATGTTCTGGCACATTTGGAGACAGACAGATTGAAGGCCTTAGGAAAGGCCCCGACAGGAGTGTCCTATGGCATAGGATATATGGAAAGAAAGATTTCCCTCACATACCCGAAGTGCATGATGAGGAGAGTCGTCCCCACTAGATATGGTTGTGAGAAGGTCATTGACAATCTTAGAATCAAAGAAGTGGTGGAAGGAAGTTTGAAGGAAATAGGGCTGTCGAATGTTCTTTTCACACCCCAAATAACTTACCCCACTTTGACTCAGGAGTTCTTTGCCACCCTTGAGATGACAAAGGTGAGAGGGAACGAAGTTATCAAGTTTTCCATGATGGGCAACATGCACACTCTCATGTCAACCAAATTGAACTGTATTTTTGCTGCCAATCTGGAAGAGGCCAAAAAGATGGAAGATGGCTTGCTTGAAAAGGAGTTTGATTTCAATTATGTACATTTTTGGAAACTCTTGACAGGAAGCAAGGAATACAACACAGGGAGGTCCAAAACTACTGCCATAAGAAACCCCCTTTACCATTAGGTGCAAACGGTCTTAGCCAATACCATTCTGGGCCAATATGAGAATCAAGGTTCAATTTCACAGAAAGACATGTTTGTCATGATAGCCATGCATTATAAGAAGCATATAGACCTTGGAGTGATGTTAATTGATCATATGAGGTCCATACCCTCTAAGAGTAAAACACCTTACGGGGGGGGGGTTGTAACCTCAATCGCACTTGCTTTGGGGTATGATCTTTTTAGAGTGGAGTACACCGTTGATCCTGATTTTGTTGACCTGAACTATCTTATCCGCTCCCACACTATTAAAGTCAAGGACAAAAGGATGATTTATTATAGAACTAGTGTGCCCAATTTTGAGCTTGAGTTGCCATACCACGCCATGCCACTTCTTTCTGTGTTGGGGATCCTCTATAAACCGGAGGAAAAATTGTTGAAGTGGAAACAAGACAACCCAAAAGAAACATACACTAGGGGAGCCACTTCCGCACAAGAAGAGATGGTTGAATCAAATGTGCAAGGGCAGGAACAAGAAAGTGAAGGACACATGCAGCCCCAAAAGACAAGAAGGAAGGATGAAGGAACATCCCAGCTACAGTAGCCCTCAACAAATGCCTACGATATGTCCCCCATCCAGGAACAACTTGAGAGCATTCAGAAGACATAGAGCAACATGCAGCTGATCCAGAAATACATGTGGTAAGACCAACAACAAATGCACCACCAGGTCAACTACTTGTATCACTACCACCACACCCAAGCAGCAAGAAACCCCGAATGGGGTGGAGATTTTGGGGTGGCATAGCTGGATATCTAGAGACATACCCTCCACCCCAGGATGACTACTGGGGACTTTACTACCAGCACCCTCATGCAGGCTCAGCTTCTCCTCCAAATCCTCCTCACTCGTCCGATCAGCAGCCACAACAACCATGATACTTTCCCTATCTACCCTAAGCTATAGTTTCATGTTGAGGACAACATGATTCTAAAGTTTGGGGTGGGTAGGACGCTATGCACCACCCTATCTCTCTTTTTGTGATTTTGATCCACCTTTGCCATCTAGCTTAGTTTTCCAGTTCTTGCTCTTTTTATTGCATTCTTGCATAGCATGTAGTTAATTTCATACAATTTTTGCCTAATTTTCAAAAAAATTTCTCCTTTTTGCCATGCATTGCATTTCATGCAGATTTTTGGTAGTTTTTGTATCTTTTAGCTAGGATTCGCTTATTTTATTGCTTTAAGTTCAATAATGTAGGTTTAAGATGTGATTGAAGGCAAATTGGCACCATTTTGGCCAATTTTGCCCAAGCTTGAATGTTCTCGTCCAAAAAGCATGTTTTGACTTGATCTCCACCGTTTGAAATGAAATTTTTAATCCTTTGACAAATGAATGTTGTTTCTTATAGTTTATTGCTATGTGGTCATGTTTACTGACTTTTTACATGTGCACCACTTCTCTCAAGATTGTGAAAGTTTTGGTTGTTTTGTGAATTGAGAAAGATACAAATGATTAAAGCCTATGGAATCACTTAATAGAAATGTGAATGTCATGTTGTTCTATCATGTGGTGTGATAGCATTTGATGAAGTGTTGGACTAGCTTTCATGTAGGGAATCTTATGTTGAAGATTACACTAATGACCCCTCTTTGATCCGACTATTCTTCCACCATCTTCATACATCTCTGCCTCATAAAAAGATTCCCTAGTGCACATAATCAGCCTTATCCACCTCCAAAAGTTTGGGGTGGCCATATCTTTATCTCCTCACTTCACTCTATCCACCACATGCCCTATCTACACCAAGGGAAAGGAAAAGAAAAGAAAAAGAAAGCAAAAAGAAAATAAAAGGATGCTCCTGTTTAAGAGCATTCAAATAAAGAAAAGATGAGTGCTCTATGTAATAGCACTCCAGAAACCTTTCTGCAACCGTATCTTCTACTTCCATACCCATTGAGCTAGAAAACATCAAATCTAGCTCACTTTACCCTTTTCTACAGCCACGTGGGTCATTTAGTGTGGTTCAAGGCATAAGATTGAATGCATGAAAGTGAAACAATACTCCTAGTCATCTTTGATTAACACCAACATGAAATGGTTTACCCGGAATGATATGAAGGACATATGGATAGCTTGTGTATTCTATGGTTTATATTTGAAGTTTGTATGCTCAATGCTCATTTCACGAGTGGTATGTGAAAGAAGAGAGGAGATAGGTGGAACTCATGCACTTAGTCACTTCCAAGACCATGTAGTCAATAATTTTCTATTGCTATTCATTTGTCGTTCTTGTTGATTGAAGGAAAACTGAAAAGAGAGATTGAGTTGGAGCATACTTGAGGACAAGTATGTTTTATGTTTGGGGTGGTGATGTAGCCCTATTTTAGGGATCCATCTCGTGCCATTTTGCACTTTAATCACATCTAAACAAGTTAGATTGCAAGTTAATTCCCCCAATTTGTATTTTACCATCAAACGTGCTTATGGACGTTCTTTGCACTATTTTTCAGGTATTTGGACCATGCTTTGGATGGATGATAAATAAGGAAGGAGTTATAGGATTCCTCCACTCATGGAGGGGTCCAAAGAAGGCCCCAATGATCCCTCAACCTACCCCCAATGGCCAAGAGTCGTCATCAAGCAAAGAAATCCATGGATGATGAAATATGAAGTTCAATTGCCTACTGTAGACCCCAAAATGGCCATGGGCATACCCCCACGCCCATGTCTTTTATGGTGAAGAATCGATAGAATTAACAGGGACTTCTCCCCAACTTACCATGGTCGTGGCCATCGGCACGGTCGTGTCCCATTGAAGATACCACAACCGTGGTCACCAACATGGTCGTGGCCAACAAAGGAGAAGATGGTCGTGGCCCCCCCACAACGGCCATGGGAATTTCACACAAAAACCCCCAGAATCAACAGGGAATGCACTTGAACGCCCATGACCGTGGCCATCTGCCACGACCGTGGCCTTTAAAGATCAACTCTCCTGTGTTGTTGCCCCACGATCAAGGTCCCCTCCTCCAAAATAGTTGTGTTACTCACCACGACCGTGGTGCTACTCACCCAACACGACCGTGGCACTCTGCCACGGCCGTGACCACCTCCTACTTAGCATCTTCACCACGACCACCTCCTACTTAGCATCTTCACCACCCTTTCCACACCATGCCCGTGTCCACTCTCCACGACCATTCCATACCACCCTTACCACGGATGTGGCCCATCAAAACGGCTGTGGTAACCAGCCAACGCTACCTATTTTTACATTGTTTTTCCTATTCTACCCCCACTTACCCTAGTGCTTCCCCACCACCTATATATACATAGGTGGTGGCTGGGGCATGAAGGTTATCTTCTCCTAGCCACCATTACTCCTCTCCACCCACTCCTTGAGCATTTACTGCACTCCCCCTTGCATTTATGCTCTCCACCCACCATTTCCATCTCCATTACACCTTGGAAACCTAGTTTTCTAGGTTTTCCTCCATAATCCCCTATATCTTCATGCCCATATACACTTTTGGATGAGGGAGGACGTCCCCAAGTAGCTAGGAGGTGAAGAAGAAGGCTTCTTCCACGAGATCCATGGAGTTTCTTCCCCTTTTCCCCCTTTCTTTTGCTATTTTCTTGATCATGTCTAGCTAAGTCCCTAGTGGTGGGCTGTTTGGGGGTAAAATGTGACTATGATACCATGTTGGGGAATTTTGTCTTGCAATGAACTTATTTTTATCTATGATGATTTCTCCATGCTTTTGTCTCTTATCCCATTGCTATGCTTGTGATTTATGCTTTTGCTATGAATTTCTTGTTTGATAGTGCTTGATGATACCATGTTTCTAGGAGAATTGGGATGCATGTGGCAATCTTAGGTATGACTCCTAGGTCCCAATAGGGGATCCCTAGCTAGTCCCCTTTGTTCCTACATGTCTACTCCCTCTCCTACTACTTGGTATGAGACCTAAGTTACTAGTACAAGTGGGATTGATGTGATTGCCTAGGGTTTTCTAAAGGCTAGAATGGTTAGTGGCATGAGGTCATATACCCTTATATCTACTCCCATCTCTACCCTTGTCCCTAAATGGGTCAATACCACTTATCCTAGAAGCCTAGATTTGGCTAATCCTATTATAATTACACATAACCCTAGTCTTCCACTAGTGGTATAGGGTACATTCTAATAGCATTTGCCTTATGGTTTGATTTGGTAATCTAGATGAAAGATGAGAACCATGCTTGTCCAATAACCTCCCCCAACTAATATTAAAGTTACATCCCCAAACGGCCCACCTACCTAACTCAACTTGCTCTGTTTACTTGTTTATGCTAGTTTAGTCTACTTGTTCTTGCTTAACCTAGTCATTTGCTCAATTTTGATAGTTAGGATTAATTTAGATCTTTTCTTGATTTAGTGGTTAACTTAGTTTCTAAATTGCTTCTTGTTCTTCTAGTGTAGTGTAACTTACCTCTGCTCTTGCTTAGTTAGTTTGTTAACCTAGATTGTTAAACTTGCTTCTTTAAGATAACTTAGGTTCAATTTTGCCCTTTCTTGCTCGTTCACATAGATTAATCACAAACCAAACCCCTTTTAAACCCTTAAACCTTGATCTACACAATAGGAACATAGCCAACACTAGCCTAGCTCTAGTGCCCCCTCTATCCCTGAGGTTCGACCCCTACTCTTTCCAATCACCTATACTACAATAGTACCCCATGCACTTGCGGGTGACCTATTTCGTACTGTGATTGACTTGGTTAGCGCTAATACAAATTTTAAAAGATCCACACAAGTGTTCGAGTCCCGTGGAGTGCATCTAGTCAGCCGTCGTTGGCTAATGTGTACACCTCTGGCTTGATGCACCAACTTTTGAGTGATTAAACCTTGGTATAAAGTGTCCCTCATATTTTTCTCATCTTAGTTACAAGTCATATCAGCAATACAAGTGATTACAAAAATCATCTAAGGTCATTTGGAGTGATTTCCCAAATTGCACACTTGCATTGCATTTGACTTGAACCTGAACAAGCTAGGGATTGTGTAATTTGATCCTTTTCATGTACCTAAAGCCTGAAATCAATCTTGAACAAACATATTTGATACATAGGAATGGAATGGTAAAGTCATTATCAAAATATGGGAAATGTATAACTCTAAAGTCAACAAGAACTTGTCTTTATAGGAAAGAAGGTTGGTGACTAGTAAACCAACGGGGAGGACAACTCCTTCATGTCCATTCTTGGTGAACGAAAGGAGTTGTAGTTGGTCCGTGTGGACTACTCTAGAGGCAGGAGCCCTTTGGCTGCTTCTCAGAGAGCAAAGTCAACCTGAAGTCCATGGTGAGACCACATGAGTCACTGTAGAGGTTGCACAAACGTTGTTCTTGGTGAAGACCAGAACTGCACAACCACCATCCAAGAGCAACCTGTCAGTAGTTGCAAAGAAGCAAGTTTTGTCACCGGACTTGCTCCAGGACTAGGTATAACTCGTTAAAATCATCATTCCTATTTCATAGTAGTTGACACAATCTTGTTGTATTGGGGAATATAGATAGATAATATTTTGTTTCTTCTGCTATACTCTGTGCCTGTATTTCCCAACAGCGGTATCAGAGCCACATCAATTTACTATGTTTTAGGATAATCAATATGATCAAATTTTGGTTTTATCATTTATTTATTGCATACAATGTGCATACTTAAACTACTCTCATATGTGTATCCGATCAAAGACCACATAATCCCAAACTTTTATATATATATATATATATATATATATATATATATATATATATATATATATATATATATATATATACATATATACATATATACACATATATATACATATATATATATATATGCAATTTACATGTGTCTCCTTAAAAGTAGTTTTGATGGTTGTTGTGTAGTGTGGTTATGGCCAATACCCTTTATCTATGTGTGGTCAGATGTTTTGGTTCCTTTTTATCTCGATCTGTGTACTGAGCCTGTACCTCCTCCTTCCCAATGTAAAGTTAATGCTAACCCACCTGTGCTCCCCTTGAATGTAACTTGAGGTTTCTTTTATTCAATGTGATAAAGTAGCAATAGGATAGTTTCTTTTCTTGTAACGATGTTAAAGATTTTCATTACTGGTTGAGACGACCAGTTTGTGAGATGAGCTGACCATCTAGAGGATCATGGAGGGCAGAGGATGATGGAACCAGACGACTGCCTAGTGGGCCCCATCGATCATCTGGAAGGAGTCTAGACATTGGTTGGATAGGAGTCCAAATGATCATCCTTGGAAGCCCAACCAACCATTTGAAAGGAGTCCAAACATCGGTTGGGCAGGAGGACCAACCGACCGAACAAGAGGCTAGACGATCAGTTCAAGGGTTGAACCAATCTACCCAGATTGGCAAGCACATATTTACATCAATCACAGGATCATACATGTGATGTGATGATTGACCTACGTGGTAGTAATTCCTTGTGGCTCTAAGGAATTACAAGTAGGCATGGCCATAACCATCACCGTTTTATATTGCATGCTTACATTATGGGAGATAGCATGTATATGATATGTACTATATATGTGGTGATTGGATACAATATATGTAAATATATATGATATATATTAAACCTCTCAATCAAACATATTAACTCTAAGATGCTTTCCAATAGCAATACACATAAAAAGCTTGATCGACCATGCATAGATTTGCACAAAGGATGGTACATCATCTGTCTCGTAGAAGTGTGATGGTAGATATGTAGATTTGCACAAAGCATGGTGCATATCTATCGTATTGACTATTGGGTCAGGCTTAACTGATGACTTGGAGAGCCCAAGCCCAGAGGCATGCAGATGATCATGGCATGGAGTTGTGCATATCATCTATCTAAGATGTAGTTGGCAAGTTGGCAAGTTGGCCTACCTAAATTGTCAGGTTGTGGGCGATCGTAAAAAGCCAACTCATGACTTGATGAAATATGGATATTGGCTTATTAGAAAATTGTACGCTACAATTTTTTGAATTGATACATGAGGGTTATTGATTTGAACAAATAATGAGAACGACAATTAATCAAATACATAATTGTTATCGCCCAAAATTTTAATCAAATCAAATAAAAAATGAGTTTTAACAAAAAATTGTGAATTCTTTTTTAGAATCAAATGGACACACCAAACAATCACTTTTCTCAGCGATTGGTCCTTGAGAAAGACAAAATTGTTGGGAACAACTTCCACGACTGGTTCATGATGCTGACAATTGTTCTCACACAGGAGCACGGGCTCTATGACTTGGAAATGCCAGTACCATAGGAACCTGCTCAAAATTCTCCAAGGGCTGACAAGGATGCTTATAAGAAGCATATTGAGGATGTCGTGGATGTCAAATCTCTGATGCTATGTTCCATGCACTATGAGTTGCAAATGCAGCATGAGAACATGGGGGGTGATTGAGATGGTCACACCTATCAAGAACATGTACCAAGATCAGTAAAGATAGGAGAGATATGATGTCTCCAAGGCATTGTTCAAATGTAGCATGATAGAGGCAGATCTAGTAGGTCATCATGTACTCAAGCTCATTGGGTATGTGGACAACCTAGCCAGAGTGGGATTCCCCTTGGGCCAAGAGTTGTGTGATTCGGCAGTCCCTGCCTGAATCATATAGTTAGTTTGTCATGAACTACAACATGAATGACTTTGAGAAGCCGTTGACAGAGTTGTTGGGCATGTTGAGGACATATGAGACACAAATGAATAAAGACAAGCCAAGTCATTGATGATGATCAACAAGACAAAGGGAAAGTCTAAAGGCAAAGGCAAAGGCAAAGCTAAGAAGAGTTCTAAAGCTAGCCAGAAGCCCAAGTCTTCAGATCTCAAGGAAAAAGGTGGAGTAAAGAAACAAAGAGGCGATTGTCACCATTGTCACCAGCCTGGACATTAGAGAAGAAATTGCCCACTCTGGTTAGAGGAACTAAAGAAGAAGAAGGATGGAACTAAGGCCTCCATTTTAGGTGTAAACAACATAAGATAAATTTGATTACTTCTTCATTTTGATGTGTGATACCAAATAGAGAATTGACATACTAACATGCAGGATCTGACAAGAAGTAAAGACCTTCATAGAAGGATAAAGATGGACAAGGCGGAGAAAGTGTTGTGGAAGATGTAGTATAGATTTAAATTTATCTTAGCCCAATGGGCATGTAATAGAGCTACTAGAACTACTATTTCATTATGCCATCAGAATAGAAACATTTTCTTAATGCATCTTGTGTGGACAAGGATGATTTTCAATAAAGAATTATTGGTGCTTCTTTTTCAAAGTTATGATCTCAAATGGCATTGACCCTAATACATCTTGTGATATTGATGCGAAATGATCAAAGATGAATGTTTATATTGTTTATACAAAAAGATTATAATTGATAACTCAAGACTATTGTTAGCATTAGTCATCTTATATGAATATGAGAGGTGCATGCCTAGAGCACATATTAATGTTGATCTAGATTCCCTTTGTTATTGAACTTAAGGAAACATGCAAAGTCTTACTTACACACAATATGACATGACATTCTTCACTAGATATAGTGGGAGGATAAGTCTTCCATTAGACCTCATACATATGATGCATGAAGAACTTATGGAATGAATGTCATAACTAATACTTCATTTTGATTTACAGGTAATATGATGATATGTAAAAATGAAATGAAAACATTTATCTCTCAAAAATGTTCAAGGAGATTGTAAATGAAGTATACCATTGATGAAAGTATTAAGATACTTTGATATGATCAAATGTTTAAATACTTTATATCAATACCTTGGGTACCTTCAGGAATGAACTGTGATAATGTATCACATGACAATCCGTCTGAACATGATGATGTGTAGAATTAAAGATTTATACCATGATGAGTCATTATATAATTATCAATTAATCTAATCTTCTTACATCTTCACAAACATATACCTATCACTAAATAATGTACCATCTGAATGGTTTAAAAGGACATCATATATGATATAATTTTGGGAATGTCCTAATAGGTCTAAAGGATTGAAACCCACCTTGAGAAAGTAGTTTCTTGAGAAGGTTTATCCATAAACCATGATAGTTGAATATTACTATTAGTCCCAATCTAATAAAGAAATTGTTTTGTTAATAGGATAACTGAATTCCTAAAGAATCAGTGGGAGCTAAAGTAGAACTCAAAATGTTTGAGGTCAACAACAAGGATACAATGAGTACAATGAGAATCACAAGTTGTTTTGCAATCTCTAGTTCATCATTTAATACAGAAAAAATATTCTACTAGAACACATCTGAGATTGGAGGATTGTGAATTGAACAATTCAGATGGGTTGCTCATACAAGATGAGCCAACTAGTCAACTAGAAGTTATTTCTGAGTAATATGGGATCCATGTAAGCTAACAAGGTATGACCTTGATAGTGCCACCTTAAAGGGTAACACCTAAAGGGTACAATAGGGTCTTATGATCAAGACCTATGTGGATAACATAAAATGACATATTGGTTGAATAGATCAAGTTCAAAATGTTGAACATGATAGTATTCCTTTACCACTTGTCATGCTTGTTGTTGTAATGGACTATGATATTATGCATATGAAGATGGAAACTGGATTCCTTAAGGAAATACATTAGAGGATGTGTATGTGAAAAAACCTAAAAGGTTTCATAGCTTCATGGATGCAAATTAAGTCTATAAACTACAAAATTCAATCTGGGGTTGAAACAAGCAACTCAGAAATGGGATCTTTTGACTTGACAAGATATGTCAAAGAGTTTGAATTGAATCAAGACAAAAGAAGGAATGTGTTCCTATAAACGATTTAGTGGGAGCATATATGCATATTCCACATATGATGAGGAATAACATCTCAATATTGTGAATATTGAGAACTGGCATGAAAAACTCCTTCAACAATGAAGGATAAGTTGAAACCTCTTATGAGATAAGGACCAAGACCTATGAGATAGTTCTTGAATTCTTCAAAATGGAAGTTTGTGTATAGTAGCAATATGTTGAAAGAGTTCAACATCGAAGGATTTAATGAGAGAGAATTTGGATTAGTCTCTCATGAACCCTATATTCCAATTCTTGTGAAGAATGGAAATATCATGAATAAGAATCCATGGGCCAAATCAATAATGGATCTTTCATGTAAGTTAGTAGCAAGCTTATCCCATATAATCTTGTATGTATTATACATGACAAGATGATATAAATTCTAATAAGGGTTTTTGGAAAATCATTAAAGACATCCATTAGTACTTGAGTAGTGACTAAGGACACATTTCTAGTCAATGATGATAGCAATAAAAGGGAAGAGTTGGATGTAAAGGGTTACATTGATGCAAGCTTAAATAAATGACAAAATTGATCACAAAATAAAATATGTTTTGATTTTAAAAGATCACTAAGGATGAGATCTGTTGGTGATTGGCTCTAAGTGCAAGTGGGACTCCATTGGTAAGGTATGCCCGTAGATCAAACCATATGATGATTGACATGGCATAATTACCTAAAAGGACTTGATTAATAATAACACATATATAAAGGCAAGCTTCCAATTCATCTATTTCACTCAGTTACGAGATAATGATGATATAGAGTGAATGTCTAGAGAATTATATTACTCAATGACATATATTGTCAAGTTCATATCCTTGTGATGAGATCATACAAATGTTAAGAGTACATAGACATATTCACATTATGTCCATGATCGGTTGTTATTGTGGAAGGTTGATAGACAAAAATAACACATAAGATCAGAGTGTGAGTTGGTTGATGACTAAATATCATTAGTCATGATAGGAAATATCGAACCAAGCACACATATATATGTTAGAGAATAGTGTCTCAAACAGACCCACCTTAAGAGTGTCACATGGTTATGGAGGTCACAATCATCTCTCATAGTAAGGTGGTGGTTGTGATTCTTAGACCTAAAATCACTACACTTGTCGCATGTCATAGGGTATTCTTTGATATCATCAAAACATTCCTAAAACATGAGTTGTTATAACGGTGATGATTGGGTGACTTTGACACATGGGGATAGACTGCGAGTGATTTATATAAGATTTGTCCTCCGTATTGGAGTATGATATCATGGACACATGATTAGAAAGATAGAGAAAAGCATGCACATGTGAATCACTATATGATATTGAGGTCGCATTATCTCATACAGTCTGCTCTTGGTTCAAGGAACAACATTGAATGTTGAGAGGATGACCTTCCATGCCTTGAGTTCATCCTGGATATCAGAGACAAAGGAATTATATAATCACTACAACACCTTACACTAATTGTAGGTTGAAGTTGTTCTCCAACTTCCCAGTTCACTTAGGTAGCATTGATGTGTGAATATGCACCACTCTTTGCTTGTGATGTCATAGTAGTTATGAACATTCACTGTCACCATGACATGGGACCTATAGGGTCACACACATAGGAACTCATCTAGAAGAGGAGCATAAACTTGAATGACAATTAGATTGATTGCCAATATGTTTAGGTATTCAATTCACGCAATTGATTGCTTCATTGATTGACCATGTCTTCCAAACGACCATCTCACTGAGTGAAATGGTCGTTTGGGCAGCTAGATGGGTGTCTCAAGTAGTTGAGATGTCCGTTTGGGGGTCAGGTTTATCGAAGATCGATTTGGCTAATTTCTACCCATGAACTGACCGATTCATTGTGATTGAATCAACCAACTTGACTCAACTCACCAGACGGCCATCTGGGTGAGTGAGATGGGTGTCTAGCTTGGGTGAGATGGCCTGGTTGGGTCAAACGAAGGTTTGGGATGTTTCCCAAATAGTTTTGATTGTTCTTTACTTTTGGATTAAGGAAATTAATATGAGGTATTAAATGAATTCTAAATAGCCAAATACGTTTCAGATTAGGAACTACAAAATGACCATTTGGCAGTGTGAGATGATTGTCTAGTGCACCAGACGACCTTCTGGGTGTGCGAAATGGCCATTTCGGCAGTTGTAGGTTGTGAAAATTCAAGATCTTTTGATCCTTTTCACTCCTGCACTTTTATCCCGTATCAGATAGCAATTGGGAACCTTGACCCTGGCCTCTAGTATAAATAGAGGGGTACTGGAGGCTTTCTAGGATACAACACAACCCAGACAACTGAGAATCAGTTCCTCTGACAACTTTTGTCCTCTTTGGCTATGGTAACCAAGAGAGCCCAAGCAAGTCCTACCAGAAAAGGAGGGATAGACAATGGGAGAGAACAACTCAAAAGTTGTCATTATGGGAGAGAAGATTGGTGACTAGTACACCAATGGGGAGGACAACTCCTTCTCGTTCATTTTTGGTGAATGACAAGATTTCTAGTTGGTCCGTGTGGACTACTCTAGAGCCAAGAGTCCTTTGGTTGCTGTTCAGAGAGCAAAGTCAACCTACACTCGGCGGCGAGACCACATGAGTTATTGTAGAGGTTGCATAGACGTTGTTCGTGGTGAAGACCATGAGCTGTACAACCATTGTCTAAGAGCAATTTTTTAGTAGTTGTAAAGAAGCGAGTTTTTTCGCTGGACTTGCTCCAGGACCAGGTATAACTTGTTAAAACCGTCCTTCCTATTTCATAGTAGTTGATGTGATCTTACTGAATTGGGGAATATGGATAGATAAAATTTTGTTTCTGCTACAATACTATGTGCCCGTATTTCCCAACATAGAGAATGGCAGCACAGAAGATCAGTGGATAGATTTATTCAAACTCCACCATATATACCTCCACCAGTAGAACCTGACCCACCATAGGAACCTGGACTAGCAGTAGAAATGGGTGACCAAGAAGAAGAATTGACCATCTGGGAAAGGATCAAGGCATCTTCTTCAACGACTCAAAAGGGTCAATCAAAAGACAAGCCATCAATGTCGGCAGCTACACAATTGATCCAGGGTTGGTGTCATTATTCAAATCACAAGCCTTTCATGGACACAACTCTAAAGATCTGATGATGCAAATCAATAATTTTGTAGAAAGTTGTGATATGATCAAGATAGATAGGGTGTCAGTGACTGTCATATATTTGTAGCTCTTACCATCATCATTGGTGGATAGTGCCAAGTCTTGGTTTCATAACCTTGATGATGAGTGCATTGATACTTGGGAACAAATGTTGATGCTTTCTTGGAGCGGTATTTTCCACCCCAGATGACAAACAACTTGGTTAAGAAAATCCACAACTTCAGACAACAAGTTGATGAGTCATATTCTAAGACATGGGAGAGATTCTAAAACATGTTGCGGAAGGTACCTCACCATGGCATCAACTTGTTAGGTTAGGCGAAGATCTTCTATTATGGTCTGCACAAGGGCAAAAGGACCACACTTGATAACATTGGAGCGGGCTTCTTCCTCAACAGCAAGCCAACCCGCTGTCATGAAATCTTATTGAACATGTCTAACAATCATACATGGGGAGATGAGAGAGAGCACATTGCAACCCTTAAAAGTGTCAGGGACTCCAAGGTTATTTCGGAGCTAAATGAGAAGTTGGACTTGATTGCTTAAAAGTTGTGTGCGAAAGATGGAAATTCTTCAGAAGGGGAAGATGAGGAGTACAATTTTGTGTGACAACAACAACAAAACATGAATAAACATTACTCTTGGAGGAAGGATCCTAATTTCTCCTGGAAGGATCCCAATAATTTTCAGTAAGACCCGTCCCAAGAACAACAAAATAAGTCACAATAGGTAGGTGGTCAACAATAGGAAAGGGTTCCCAGTAAAATTGACTGCATTGAGGAGATGATCAGGAAATTGGTAAATCAAAATGAAGTGCTTATCAACTAGAATCAAAGATAACTTTAGAAATAAGGAACATAGATCTGTAGTATAGAAACACAGATTTCCCAAATAGTAGTAGAAGTGGCTTCCTTAAAGAAGCCATTACAATAAGGGTTTCCAAAAAACACTAATGTACCTTCTGGAAATCAGAAGGTCAAGGCGGTATTACTTCATAGTGGTAGAAAATTGCTTAATGACAAACCACCTAGTTTAGATGTCGGAGAGGCCACAAGTGATAAAGACATGACATTGATTGTAGATACAGTGGAACCAGATAATGTAGTAGAGGAAAAGATATATAGGGAAGAGGTTGATGAGGCAGAGGAGACAAGAAAAAATACATATATCTCACCTCATCAAAGGAAAGTGGTAAAGTCGGTGCACTTTCCAAACAGTCTTCAAGCAACCAAGTCGGATTGACAATTTCAGATATTTCTAGACAGCTTCAAAAAATTGCACGTCAATATCCCATGGATTGATGCAATCAAGAAGATCCCTTCATATGGAAAATTTCTAAAGGATCTGATCAAAAAGAAGAGGAGGATAGATGCTTTTGAGGTGGTATTTTTGAAGGAGCAAGTCAATGCTTTTATTCTGGGTACATTGCCACTGAAAAGATAGGATCTGGGCAATTTTAATATAACCTATTTTATTGGGATGATGCAATTTTGAGAGGTCTTATGTGACTCAGGGGCTAGCATAAATCTTATTCCTTTGACCACTTTCAAGAAACTAGGTCTGCATGAGTCCATAAAAAGCAATATGACTATTTAGCTTGCAAACTATTTAGTGGTGAGGTCGTACGATATTTGCAAGGATGTTATTGTCAAGGTGGACATGTTTGTATTTCCAATAGACTTTGTTGTCATGGAGATGCAAGATGGGAAAGGAAACAAGATATTACTAGGGAAGCCATTCCAAGCTACGAATGATATGATTCTAGAAATGGGCAGACGAAGACTGACATTGGGCAACATAGAAGAGCGATTTGAAATCTTGATGCCCGAACCTACACAGACTACAAAAGCTAAAGCACATTGTCACATGTTGTAGTGGATCGAAGAAAATGTGTCATTGTTTCTGGGGAAGCCATTTCTTAAAACGACACATGTGATGATGCAAGCCCACAAAGGTACACATGTGGTGGACATCTTGGACAACACAAAAGAGATATATTTAATAAAGGCAATGCAACATCAGGATGATAAAGAATATGACTTTTTCCCAGATATAATTGAGGAGGCAGCTTCCACCGCTCTTGTCCAAGAATATTCACAGTTGCCTTTAGAGCGCATGTCTCTTGAATCTGGTAGAAGACCATACCAGACACTGTTCTTGGAGGAGTATGTCTTGCTTCTTAATACCTTACCATTCTGCTATACCAGACACACTGAGGATCTGGGACCACCTCCACCACGATTGGCCCCTTCCTTGTTGAGTCCCCCAGATTTGGACCTAAAGACATTGCCACCTCACTGAAAGCACATATTATTGGCAGAAGAGGAGAAACTTCCAGCCATAATCTCAGCTTCATTAAGCATTTGAGAAGAGGAACAGGTGCTTGGGGTATTGAAGACCATTGTGCTACATTTGTTTGGTCCATGGTAGACATAAATGGGATCTCCCCTAGTTTTTGTCAACACAAGATCAGATTGGAGTAAGGAGCCAAAGCCATAGTGCAACCTCAACGTCAACTCAACCCCATCATGACTGAGGTAGTGAAAAAAGAGGTAGTGAAACTTTTATCTGCACATATGATATATGATATCTCTGATTCGAATAGGGTTAGTCCAACCTAGGTGGTTTCTAAAAAGGGGGGAAAACGGTCACTACTAAATCCAATGACGAGCTAATTTCCACCAGACTAGTGACTTGATGGCATGTTTGCATAGACTATAGATGTTTGAACACCACCATGCTAAAAGATCATTTTCCACTCCCTTCTATCGACCAAATTTTAGAGCGGCTCGCTGGTCGTTCTCATTTTTGTTTCCTTGACGGTTATTTGGGATACAATTAGATTTCCATCAAGCCATAGGATCAAGAGAAGCCGACCTTCACTTGTCCTTATGGCACATTTGCATATCAATGTATGTCGTTTAGTCTTTGCAATGCACCGACCACTTTCCAACAATGCATGCTTGTCATTTTTTCAGATATGGTAGAGCGATGTCTGTAAGTGTTTATGGATGATTTTTCATAGTATGAGGAGTCCTTTGATGATTGCCTTGAAAATCTAGATAAGGTGTTGCAAAGATGTGAGGACACTCACTTTTTTTTGAATTGGGAAAAGTGTCACATGACGGGGAGTGAAGGATTGTCCCAGGACACAAGGTGTCTAATAGAGGAATGGAGGTAGATCTGGTCAAAATAGAGGTGATCTCCAAACTACCACCACCATCATCGGTGAAGGGAGTAAGGAGATTTTTAGGGTAGACCAGATTTTACCACTGCTTTGTCAAATATTTTTATAAGATTGCTAAACCACTCTCTGAGATATTGGAACATGATGTTGACTTTAAATTAGATGAGTGATGCTTGAAATCTGTTGAGGCATTGAAGGAGAAGTGGGTCTCTATACCCATTGTCCAGGCTCCAGATTGGAGCCAACCTTTTGGGTTGATGTGTGACACATTAGATTACGCAGTAGGGGTTGTTCTAGGCCAACACCGAGATAAAGTCCTTATTGTGATCTATTATGCGTCTAAAACTTTAAACTATGCCCAACTAAATTATACAATAACTAAAAAGGAAATGTTGGCGGTTATTTTCACCTTTGAGAAATTTCGTAAATATTTGATTGGGGCCAAGGTCATGGTATGGATAGATAATGCATACATCAAATACTTGCTGCATATAAAAATGCCAAGACCAAGTTGATTAGGTGGATCTTATTATTGTAGGAATTTGATATAGAGATTAAGGATAAAGTTGGCACAAAGAATGTGGTGGTGGATCATCTTTCTAGTCTTGAACGGGTGGATGAAAAGGATATTGATATACCTATTGTGGAATATTATCATGATGAGTATCTCTTTACTATGAAAAGCAAGGACCGGCCCATGGTTCACATGTGGAAAGTTTCCAGGAGATTGGAGAAACCAGGAGAAGAAAAGATTCTTCCACTCCTTAAGATATTATATATGGGATGACCCCATCTTGATTAGGGAGTGTAGGGATGGTATTCTGAGGAAGTGAGTGCCAGATTGTGAATTCCAAAGTATTTTGGCACATTGTCATTCTTTACCTACAAGAGGTCATGATGTTAGTTCTAGGACTGCAGCTGAAGCTTAAGAATGTGGTTTTTATTGGCCGATGATTTTTAAAGATGCTTACAATTATGTTTGTTAGTGTTATGCGTGTCAACATGAAGGTAATATTTCAAAAAGGCACAAAATGTCTCTGAATGTTTTTCAAGAAATAGAGGTGTTTGACTTATGGGGCATAGACTTCATGGGCCATTTTGTGTCTTCAAATTATAATCTATATATATTACTTGTTGTGGACTATGTATCTAAGTGGGTGGGAGCAATTTCAACCCATACCAACGACGCCTAGGTGGTATGTAGATTTGTGAAGGAACACATCTTTTGTAGGTTTGGGGTGCCCAGGTTGATGATTAGTGATGGTGTTTCTCATTTCACCAATAGAATGTTTGGGGCACTTTTAAGAAAATATGGGGTGAAACATAGGATAGGTACTCCATATCACCCTCAAACTCAAGGACAAGTTGAAGAGTCTAATAGGGATATCAAGAAGATTTTGGAGAAGACAATTTCAACCAATAGGACTGATTGGAGCATGTTGCTCAATGATTCTCTTTGGGCGTATAGGATTGCCTATAAAATACCTATAGGTACTACTCTATTTAGGTTGGTTTTGTGGGAGGGCTTGTCATCTACCTGTAGAGATAGAGCATATGATTAAGTGGGCTATGGGGAAAATGAACTACAATTTGGACAATGCAGGAAAAAAAGATTTTTCTAGAGTTGAATGAATTGGATGAGCTTAGATTTGATGCATATGAGAGCTCAAGAATTTATAAGGAGAGAATTAAGAAAATTAATGATCACCATATTTTGCATAGGGCATTCACTCCAGGACAAAAGGTCCTTCATTTAAATTCTAGGTTGAAATTACATCCTGGTAAGTTTAGGTCTAGATGGAGTGGCCCCTTTGAGGTGCTTAAACTTTCCCCATGGAGTTGTGGATATTAGCAATGGGGCTGAGCCATTTCTTGTCAGTGGTCAGCGTCTTAAGCATTACTTTGGGGGAGATGTGATAAGGAAGGAGGATGAGTTGAATCTCATTGAGCTTCACTAATCTCATGGGCTTAGGATCGTCGAGCCTATGACATAAAACAAGGGTGCTTGTTGGGAGGAAACCCAACCATTTTTTATGTTCTATACATTCCAATGTGTAGTTTTGTAGCTATAATATCCATTTTTACTAAGTTTGATATAAAAAAGGTACCTTGATCCGTTTGGTGTAGTGTGTAGACTGAATATCAGTTGGTACTACCTACATTATGTCGGTACTACTAAAAAGGTTACATGGGAAAATATGGAGTCAACTACAAAAGTCGGTACCATCGACTGCCATCTCGGTAATACCAATGACATCACTGGGAATTTGTGCAAATGGGCAAATTAACTCGGTACTACCGACTCCTATGTCAGTAGAATTGATTTTCTATAGAGAAGAGGGTAAAGTAACTGATAAGGACTCAGTACTACCGACATATCATCGGTAGTACCGACAAAAAGTGTGCCCTAGGTTTGATACATCAAGTTCCCACTCGAAAGCACCGATTGAATTTGAACTAGTCGATACTACTGACACCTGACGTCAGCAATCCATGGGAGCACCAACAAGTGATAGAAATCAGTTGCATCTAATGATTGGTAATACCGATCTATTAGCATGTTGGTACTACCGACAACTGGTCGGTACTACTGACGATTGACGACCTGCATCATCAAAAATAGTAAATCGAGACCGTTGGTACCACTGATCACACAGATTTGTGATGAAAAGTCAGTACTACAGACACATCATTGGTTATACTGACACGACACTAGTGAGGAGGGTGCAACTATAAAAGGAAGGAGTGTGAATCATTTGTCTTCACACCTTCTCTACTCCTCTTCAAAGCGAGTGTGTGCAAGAATCTCTAGGTGTTCAGACTCTACATTGAGCTCTCTTTTCTTAATCTCTTTCTTGTTCTGGAGATGGCACCAAGGCGCGAGGCTTCTTCATCGACAGGGGTTCCAAACCTAGTTCCCAAACCATGCCAAATAGACCATCACAAGGCCAACATCAAGAAGATCTATGAGGAGTTGCAAAAGAAGGAGATCCGTGCAACACATTATGACGACCGTGAGTTCATCGCCTCTATTGACTTCACCAATAACATGTGCATGGTCTGTGAGTGCCAAGGGTTGGTAGGCGACCATCCCTTCTTTAGGGACTAGATGACATACCCACATCTCATTTGTGAGTTTCTGGCATCACTGGAGGTCTGCATCATCCCCGACCATGTGGATGGATGGAGGGGTGGCATCATCAGTTTTCAGATCTATAACACCAACTAAACCCTGACACTAGAGAAATTTGACGCCATATACCCTGACAATTTCAACTTCAAGGCGGCATGTGAGTTACTGTCAGAGCTTATAGAGGGCCAACACATCAGTTGGAATACCAACTCCATTAACGACATCGAGCATCCCTTTGCTCGTATACTTCATCACCTCATTACCAACACCATTTTCACCACATCTAGTCAAGGGCAAGGGAAAACCCAACATGTTGACCTCTACTTTCTATACAAGCTGTTGGAGCTAGGAAATAGAAGTTTGGACTTTGACACCTTCTTCTGTTAGGAAATAGAAGTTTGGACTTTGACACCTTCTTCTGTTAGCACATGATGGGAATCAAGTGTCAGGTGGGGAGGAAACCTCCAATTCATTTTGGAGGGTTGATCACTCTGATTGCTCTCCATCTCAACCTCGTCCTCTCCACCACCAAACCACTTAAGGCTTCTGTAACATACTAGAACTAGAACCCTAGCCTAGAACTTTGACCCTTTTGACTTAGCTGAACAAGGATAAGCTAATACATGTTTTTAGGCTGATAATGAAACCTAAAATCACAAATCATGCTGAATAATCATATGTGACACATATGGAGGTAATAAGAATATAATTGGATGAATAAGAACTAATGGGCCTCTGATGGGTCATATGACATAACACATGTAAAAAAGTCTCAAAGGTGAAAATAGACTTCAAATTTGTAAACAACACATACAAATAAGCTTACATGTAAAATTTCAGCTAATTTGGACGACCTTGAAATAATATGGTAAGTTAGGAGAGAGAAACTACCTAAAAGATGTAAGTAAGTAAATAATTGTGCAATATTACACCAAAAGATGGAAATAAAGGAAAATTAATTTTCAACATATCAAATATACCTTAAGGATGAAGTTTCACCTAATTTGGATAATCCAAGTGCCATTAATGCATGAGGAAAGAGAAACAAAGAATATATTAAATAATGCATCTAGAGTTTCCAAAAGTGAAATCTAATTGAGGAATCAGAATCTACATGCTTACTCAACCAATGTGCAAAATTTAGTTTAATTTGGATAATGATAAAACCCTAAACCGAAGAGAGAAAAACATACATTAATGTGATTTCACTTTGGTTTAATCGGAATTGACTTTGGTTTAAATGTCACAATTTGAATCAAAATTTCCACCTAGGGTCTGAGCGTCATGCATTTACCAATGTGCTTTTTAACCCTGACCGTCAGATCTGGGAATGGGAGGCATCTGATTATTTCCTACCTTGAGTACGAAATAGACCTGGATGTGTACAATACTAGAGATCTTCATTTTGGTCTTTCTCCCTCTCCTCTACTCCATTTCTCTTGATTTCTTTTCCATTGTAATTGGGAGAAAGTGACAAGCAAGATGATCCTAACTTTCCCTACCTAAATCTTTCCTAATCAAGAAACCCCAAACCTCTTCATCGTCCCTAGTTTCCCCTTCTTGTTATACCCTCCCTCCTATATATATGGGAGTGCGCGATGCACCCTGAACCCCAAACCAATCCTCCTCTGTCCTCAATTGCACTCGACATCCACCGTACATCCCCAACCATCTTTGTCTTCTTCCTCCTACTCCGGTGATTGGAACCCATGGTTGGTCTCACCTCCGGTCAATTGGTTGCGTGTGCACGGCCTACAGACCTCCCTAGATCTGTTGGTACTTTTCTTCTTGCCTAGTTTATGCTATTTTAGTCACCCCTTCTCCGGGAGTTGCCACTGTCGTCAATTCGTGGTTCAGTCCTCCCTAGCGACGTTTTGACCACGGTGAGTACCCATTTGACTTTGGTTCTTCCTCACAAAGCTTTTCATTCACTCATTTGATTGTTTTCCTTCATTTCCCTTGTTTTTTATTTTTGCTTGAGCTGCTCTGACGTCAGGTATTCTTGCCACCGTTCTTCTTTGTTTTTTCTTCGGGCCTATCTCGGTGTCTTCGGCTGGTCCTCACGATGGTTTTTGGGTCGTGAGCAGCCAGGTACCCAGTGCTTTCCTCTCCCCTCACTGCGGCTTCAGGCTTTGGCCATGGAGTGCAAGGTCGGGGTTGAGGGAAGGTTCTCCCCTATGCTTTCCCCTTCTTACCCCTTTCCCTTCTCATTTCTTCATGTTTTATTGATAGGGGTAAATTCGTAATTTCACTAGGTCGCATCTCTTTTGCTTTGTGTGAGTTTACACTGAGTTGGATGAGTCACCCGCTGACATGGGCGGCTCTGAGTGGCCCGCCCAGTCCGTGTGGCTCTCTCCCTCTCTCTTCCCTCTGCAATCAATTTTTCTTATTTGTAATTTCCTAATTGGTTGACGTTCGAAAATCAATAACTAATCAATTAGCAATCAGAAAAAATGGAAAAATATTAATTGGAATAAAAAAAATAAGATCTAACTAATGGTATACGTTCTGGTAACTAAATTTCATGATTAATAATATGTGATTCCCATGAATCTAATTAATTATGAATTAACTTGTAAAATTCATAACTAATTATCAATAAGTCAAAAAAATGAAAAAAATGTTTTGGCTCATAATAACATAAACTAAAATATGGCATAGTTTTCAGGAGTTGATTCACATAATGATAAAAAGGTGTTTTTAGAGTTTGGATAATGTACTTGAAATTGACATAAAATTTGTATATGTGTTTAATAGGTTCTTTGGAATCCTATGCTTGGATCTGGATTGTGCTTTAGACTTTGGACTCTGAAGTTAAGGTATTTTGTATCCCCTATTATTCTATGTTTAGCAATTTACCTATTTTGTCTTTCTCTTGGTCCTATGGACATAAGCCTATACACAATGTCTTTCCTTTTAAAAATCATGGTTCATGTGAACTACCTTGTTTGATATTGATCTTATGATCATGGATATTCTTTTGGACTCTTATTTTATGCATGGTTCATGATGGAACTTTATATGATGACATGTGATGTCTTTTGCCCACTTATGAGGTGGATGTACATGTTGGTCACTTATGTGGTGACTAGTTTGTATAATCTGACTATACTTTTTACTTGCCTCTACATTTTACATACTATGTGATTCAGTAGCACTAGAGTTGTGTAAATTACATTGGTTTTTTGGGGCAGTATGCCCCTATTATTTTTTGAGGAGAGTGGTAGTATTCCATTCTCTATACCCAAGTTTGGCAGTATTCCATTCTCAATTTTATATATTTGGGAGATTGGCATTATTCCTTTCTCTATCAGGTTTCAAGTTTATGAGACTTGGTCGCCTTTGTGTTTATATTGTTCTAGGCCTATGCTTATCTCACATACATGCATGTTATTGATGATGATTGTGGGGTGTGTTCTCTACTTTCTTTATGTGCCAATATTACACAAACTTTATTGTTGTTGTTTATGGCAAGTATCTTCTTTTATTATGTGATGATGATTACTATCTTTTATGCCCATGAGGATAGTCCTTATATTTTCTATGGGAAGCCTTTTATTTTTGTATTCCTTTATTTCATAATATTTCTCAATTTCCTTTTTTAGTATGAACATACCAACCTTTTCTGATGTTTATATTTCTCTCTTCTTGCTGAGGTATGCTTCCAACCCTAGGTGGAGAACATGGATGATATGGCATGAAGACATGGACATAGCTTAAGGAGTTAAATCTTAGATACAAAGTCGTGATGGTTTAGACTTCCATCTACCTTAGATCCTTATGTTGTATCATACATGTAAACCCTATGCGGGAGATTGTGATATACTTTGTAATCCTGTTGAGAAATTGAATATAGTCATTATTTTCTTCCGCTGCTACACTTTGGTTGTTTTGCATACCATTAATAAGATTTGAAAATTTTACACCCACTCCAAGATACCTTACAGGTGTGTTAGGATTGGAGGTTCTATTCTTCAAATTTTTAGTAGAGAGGTGGTTTCACTTCTTTACAACATGGTATCAGAGCCCATGGTAGTCGGAATTTGACTATTTTAATTTTGTCTCCCTAGTAGAACCCTTTCTAGGATAGTGACCTCTAGGTGAAATTTTCACCCTAGATTTGATACTATGATACAATAAGGCCTGAGTTGAGGATGAAATTAGGTTATGAGGAGTAGTTAGATAAGAAGGTCTTGTTACGGATAGATTTTGATTTGGTTTCTGTAATTGATTTTGGATCCATATTTTGTTTCATCTCAAAAAAGTTTTCATCGCCAAAAATTATTTCCATTTTACTACTATATGTACAAAAACCTTCTCTGGTTTGTCGATGTTTTCTTGAACTAAGTCACAATGCAGAGAAACCCTAGCATTAGTTGATTAGAATCTAACCCTAGTTTTGATGAAGTGACTAGGACTGATACAAAGGTGTAGTTGACATACTCTATGAATTTTTGATGATCATGTATGGTTGATAGGTTAGAGAGACAAAGACCTAAAACTCAACCCTAGATGGTGACTCATAGTTGGACACATGAGAAACATAAATCTCTAAAAACTTTCACAACTAACTTATATGTGGGGATCCTTAATACCTTGATGATGATTAGTTTGACTTATTAGGTTGAACCTTTTAAGGGGTGGTGTATAAGTTTGCTAATGGATGTTTTGATTTCAAGGACAAAATCTCAAATATTGGGTAATTTTATTTTGAGAAGGGCTTAGGAAAACCCCAACCCTTAGCACTAAGTGCTCATACAAAGATTTGTTTACAAAATGGAAACAAAACCGAAAATTTCCCTAAGGCCAAATCTCACCCCTATTTACCAACTGTGTCTGTCCAACCTAGGGTTGTTCAGGGCCAACAGTAAGTACGGGAGGTGAGTTGTACAAGGTACCTAATAAGATTATATCACAGTCACTCCTCCGGGTCAGTCTAAAGAGGCTGCTCGACCACATAAGGAACAGAAAGAGCATACTGGTAAGATGGGAACAACTGATCTCAATTTTACCCCTCATGCACGCGATCATGCTTGCGTCCAAAATAACCTAAACTGGATACAACGACCAGGATGTGTGTCGTGTCACCTCGCACCACCTGACCTCGTCCGACATCTTCAGTTCAGTGGACGTCCCACGCAACGGCAAGCCCGCGTGGTAGCTATTCCTTCCACGCTTTAAGGGGTGGTGTCCTATAACATACTAGAACTGGAACCCTTCCCTAGAACTTTGGCCCTTTTGACTTAGCCAAACAAGGATAAGCTAATACATATGATTAGGCCAATAATGAAACCTAAAATGTGTCACATGAAGTGTAACATAATAAATCATGCTTAATAATCATATATGACACATATGGAGGTAATAAGAATATAATTGGATGAATAAGGAACTAATGGGCCTCTAATGGGCCATATGACATAACACATGTAAGAAAGTCTCAAAAGTGAAAATTGACTTCAAATTCGTATACTACCCATCAAAATAAGCTTACATGTCAAAATTCATCTAATGTGGATGACCTTGAAATAATATGGTAAGTTAGGAGAGAAACTGCCTAAAAGATGTAAGTAATAAATAAATGTGAAATATTACACCAAAAGATGGAAATAAAGGCAAATTCGTTTTCCACATATCAAATATACCTTAAGGATGAAGTTTCACGTAATTTGGATAATCCAAGTGCCATTAATGCATGAGGAAAGAGAAACAAAGAATATATTAAATAATGCATCTAAAGTTTCCAAAAGTGAAATCTAATTGAGGAAACATGGCTAACTTAACCTATGTGCAAAATTTGGTTTAATTTGGATAATGATAAAACCCCAAACTGAAGAGAGAAAAAGATACATTAATGTGATTTCACTTTAGTTTAATCGGAATTGACTTTGGTTTAAATGTCACAATTTGAATCAAAATTTATGCCTAAGGACTAAGCATCACACGTCTACATATGCACTTTTTAACCCCGACCGTCAGATCTAGGAATGGATGACATCCGGCTATCTCCTACCTTGAGTAGGAAATAGACTCGGATGTGTACAATACTCGAGATCTTCATTTTGGTCTTCCTCCCTCTCCTCTCCTCTATTTATCTTGATTTCTTTTCCATTGTAATTGGGAGAAAGTGACGAGCAAGATGATCCTAACTTTCCCTACCTAAATCTTTCCTAATCAAGAAACCCCACAACCTCTTTGTTAGCCCTAGTTTCCCCTTCTCGTTCTACCCTCCCTCCTATATATATGGGAGTGCGCGAAGCACCCTGGACCCCAAACCAATCCTCCTCTACCCTCAATTGCACCTGATGTCCACCGTACATCCCCAACTAACTTTGTCTCTTTCCTCCTACTCCGGTGACCAGAACCCAAGGTTGGTCTCACCTCCGGTCAATTATTTGCACGTGCACAACCTACAGACCTCCCCGGAGCTGTTGGTACTCTTCTTCTTGCCTAGTTCATGTTGTTTTGGTCTCCCCTTCTCCAGGAGTTGACGCCATCGCCAGTTCGTGGTTTAGTCCTCCCCGGTGATGTTTTGACCACAGAGAGTACCCATTTGACTTCAGTTCTTCCTCGCGAAGCTTTTCGTGCACTCGTTTGGTTGTTTTTCCTTTGTTTCCCTCATTTTTGGTTTTTGCTTGAGCTGCTCTGAGGCCAGGTGTTCTCACCACTATTCGTCTTTGTTTTTGGTTCGGGCCTATCTCAGTTTCTTTGGATGGTCCTCGCGATGGTTTTTGGGTCGTAAGGAGCCAGGTAGCCAGTGCTTTCTTCTCTCCTCACTACGGCTGTAAATGTATGTACACGTAAAGAACTCAATTGTGCTCTAGACATAGAGTAGGGGAACAGGGTCGAGGGAAGGTTCTCCCCTGTGCTTTCCCCTTCTTACCCCTCTGCCTTCTCACTTCTTCATGTTTTGTTGATAGGGGTAAATTCGTAATTTCACTGGGTTGCATCTCTTTTGCTTTGCATGAGTTTATGCTGAGTTGGATGAGTCACTCGCTGACATGGGTGGCTCTGAGTGGCTGGCCCATTCTGCATGGCTCTCTCCCTCTCTCTCCCCTCCGCAATCGATTTTGCTTATTTGTAATTTCCTGATTGGTTGATGTTTAAAAACCAATAACTAATTAATTAGAGATCGGAAAGATATGGAAAAATATTCGTTGGAATCAGAAAAATAAGATCTAAATAATAGTATAGGTTTTGGTAATTAAATTCCATGATTAATAATATGTGATATCCATTAATCTAATTAATTAAGAATTAACTAGTAAAATTATGACTAATTATCTATAAGTCAGAAAAATAAAAAAAAATATGTTTTGGACTCATAATAACATAAACTAAAATATGGCATAGTTTTTAGAACCTAATTCACATAATAATAAAAAGGTGTTTTTAGAGTTTGGATAATGTACATGAAATTGACATAAAATATGTATATGTGTTTAATAGGCTCTTTAGAATCCTAGGCTTGGACCTAGATTGTGCTTTGGACTTTGGACTATGAAGTTAAGGTATGTTGTATCCCCTATTATTCTATGTTTAACAATTTACCTATTTTGTCTTTCTCTTGGTCCTATGGACATAAGCCTATACACAATGTCTTTCCTTTTGAAAATCATGGTTCATGTGAACTACCTTATTTGATACTGATCTTGTGACCATGCATATTCTTTTGGACTCTTATTTTATGCATGGTTCATGATGGAACTTTATATGATGACATGTGATGTCTCTTTCCCACTTACGAGGTGGATGTACATGTTGGTGACTTATGTGGTGACTAGTTTGTATAATCTGACTATACTTTTTACTTGCCTCTACATTTTACATGCTATGTGATTTAGTAGCACTAGAGTAGTGTAAATTACATTGGTTTTTGGGGGCAGTATTCCCCTACTATTTTTTAAGAGAGTGGCAGTATCCCATTCTCTATACCCGAGTTTGGCAGTATTCCATTCTCAATTTTATATACTTGGGAGATTGGTAGTATTCCTTTCTCTATCAAGTTTCATGTTTATGAAACTTGGTCTCCTTTGTGTTTATATTGTTCTATGGATATGCTTATCTCACGTGCATGCAAGTTATTGATGATGATTGTGGGGTGTGTGCCCTACTTTCTTTATGTGCCAGTATTGCAAAAACTTTATTGTTGTTGTTTATGGCAAGTATCTTCTTTTATTATGTGATGATGATTCCTATATTTTATGCCCATGAGGGTAGTCTTTATCTTTTCTATGGGAAGACTTTTATATTTTTGTCCTTTATTTCATAATATTGCTCAATTTCCTTTTTTAGTATGCACATACCAGCCTTTGCTGATGTTTCTATTTCTCTCTTCTTGATTGGGTATGGTTCCAACCCTAGGTGGAGGACTTGGATGATATGGCATGAAGACATGGACATAGCTTGAGGAGTTAAAGCTTAGAGACAAAGTTTTGATGGTTTAGACTTCCCTCTATCTTAGATCCTTATGTTGTATCATACATGTAAACCCTATGTGGAAGATTGTGATATACTTTGTAATCTTGTTGAGAAATTGAATATAGTCATTATTTTCTTCTGTTGCTACACTTTGGTTGTTTTGCATACCACTAATAAGATTTGAAAATTTTGCACCCACTCCAAGATACCTTAGAGCTGTGTTTGGACTAGAGGTTTTATTCTTCAAATTTTTAGTAGAGAGGTGGTTTCACTTCTTTACAGCTTCCCAAAATCTTGATCTCAAGCATTTCAAGAAGTCCGACCTCATCAACAAATGTCTGCATACTGTATATGCATGTTGTATAGTCATCACACAATATAAGGACAGGGAACTTCCCGATGCCATCTTCGACCTGCATGGAATCCACCTCATGTGTTGGCTTGGGGTTAGTTCGTCAGATGAGGAGGAGGAAGAAGATGCTGCAACAGAAGACCAACAATAGGAAAAAAATGAAGATGAAGAAGAAGAGGAGGAGGAGCCAACCATCCCAGTCACAAGGAGGCTAGTTTCATGCAAGATTCCACGACACTATGTCGCCTCCAGTTCTTATGCACCACCTCCATCGCATGAGGAAGATCCATACTCTATGGCGGGAATGTATGGGATGATGCAGGAAATACAACAAGGACAACAACAACAATCAGAAACATTGGTAGGAATCCACGACATGCATGGACAGTTGTGCCACAATCAACAGGAGGTATTTGAGAATGAGCAACTTCTCTTGGCCAACCCAGAGAACATGCACATGCATCTGCAAAGGATGAAGGGATACCAACAATCCTTCTTTGATCACTATTGGAGCCAGGGATACTTTGGCGGATATCCACAACCCCCCCCCCACCGCAGCAGCCACCCAGTTTCCAGGGGACGTTCTACCTCTTTGATCCCACCATTCCACATCCTCCACTACCACCCATGTGATCTGGTACCACTATTCCACCTCTTAAGTTTGAATTTTGACTATGTGGACATAGTCGAGTTCAAGCTTAGAGGGGTACTTGGACTGTTAATTGCTTAGAAAAAGGAAAATTAATAGTTGAAACTTCATAGAAATACACATTATAAAATATTGTTTGAGAAAGGTGGTTTAAAAATGTGAGGAGATTACATAGAGCATTCAATAATGCACCTATCTAATAACAAAATCGATAAAGTAGTGGGGTTGGTATTAGGTTAGGTGGTGAATTACACCATAAGAGTAGGTAATTCTCGCTACAGGCTCTTAATCCAGGGAGGGAGTGATTTTTATTAATGTATTGAGATTAATGTGCAATGTTAGCCATGGTGAAACCAATATCTTAAGGAATTCGCTAAGACTGAGAACAACAACCAATTATTTAGATTTACTTTCTAGTCTAGACAATTAAACCAATCAATCGAGTTTCTTCATCCTAAGATGATCGTATTATAGTTAGTAATAGTTTCTGAAGTTACATTTCCCTGTGTTCGACATCCAGGCCTCATTGGTTTGTATTACTATGGTAGAATATATATACTTTCCTTTTGAGCGTATACAAAAACCTATCAATCATGAATGCAATGAACTTCTTGATCCCAAAAGCATCCTTTATTTCAACGGATGAAACAATATACTCAACTTCTATTGTAGAATTAGCAAGTGGCTCTTACTTGGAACTCTTCCAGCTTACAACTCTATTGTTTAAGAAAAACGCAAATCTTGATTGTGATCCATAGTCATCTTTTGCAGTTTGGAAGCTTGCATCAATGTATCCCTTTACAACCAAATCATTTTCACCTCTATAAGCAAGGAACTGATCCTTAGTTCTTCTCAAGTACTTAAGGATGTTCTTCTCGATTGTCCAGTTGGCTTCATCGGATCTAACTAATATCTACTCATCATGCTCAAGGCATATGAGATATCAGGACGAGTAAATAACATTCCTTACATGATATATCCAATTGCAAATGTATATGAATTCCTATTCATGCATTCCCTTTCTTCACAAGAATTGGGACATTGAGCTCTAGAGATAGTAACACCATGAGACACGGGAAATTTTCCTCTCTTTTATTCTTCCATGTTGAACCTTTTCAACACTTTGACAATGTATGTGCTCTGACTTAGTGATCCATGAAGTATTCTAGATCTATCTCTATAGATCTTGATTCCTAAGATATAGGAAGCTTCTCCTAAGTACTTCATAGAGTATGTATTTCCTATCCAAGTATTTACCATCTATAAAGTAGGGATTTCATTCCCCATAATTAGTATGTCATCCACATACAATATGAGGAATATAATCATTCTCCCACTAACCTTCTTGTACACACATTGTTCATCTTCATTTACACTGAATCCAAACTCTTTGTCTATTTCGTTAAATTAATGATTCCAACTATGAGATTCTTTCTTTAATCCATAGATTAACATTTTTAGCTTATAGAATTTATTTGCATCCTTTGAGTTATAAAACCTTCAGTTGTGTCATGCACACATCCTCAAGAAGATTCCCATTAAGGAATGTAGTTTTAACATCCATCTGCCAAATCTCATTGTCATGATAAGCTGCAATGGAAAGCATGATCATGATGGACTTAGCCATGACAACTAGAGAAAAGGTTTCATCATAGTCAACTCCTTAAACTTGTCTAAAACCCTTTGCAACCAATCAACCTTTATAAGCTTGTACATTACCATCCATGTAAGTCTTCTTCTTGTAGACCCCTTGCATCCTAAGGGTTTTACCCATTTAGGTGAATCCACCAAGGTCCATGCATTGTTGGTGTACATGGGTTCCATCCCAGATCTCATGGTCTCAAGCCACTTCTTAATTTCTGGTCCCTTAAAAACTTCTAGGTAGGTACTTGGCTCATCATTAATGATCGACTCATCTCCTTCCTGAGTTACAAGATAACCAAGTATTTCTGGATCAAGGCAGGTCCTACTAGATCTATGAGGTTCCTGTGTTACATGAGGAATCTGAGATTCCACAATGGTTTGTGACTCTCTATGTTCCTCTTACACGTCTATAGGATCAATTCTTTCTTATTGGTCTCAAACCTCTTATCTTTCTACTTCCTCTCACTGATACATTTGGAAATGAATTCCTTTTCTAGGAATACAACTTTCCTGGCAACAAACACTTTGTTGTCAAATGGAGTATAAAAGTATTATCCTCTAGTTTCCTAAGGATATCCTACAAAATAACATTTATCCAATTTGGTGTCAAGCTTTTAGGGAAACAAATTTTTCCAATAAGCTTCACATCCCCAAATCTTCACAAAATACATATTGGGACACTTCCCATACCATATCTCATATGGTGTCTTTTGAACCAATTTAGATGGTACACAATTTACTATAAGTGTTGCGGTTTTTGTAACATAACCATAGAAGGAAGTCTGAAGATTGGTAAAACTCATCATAGATTGAACCATGTCTAGAAATGTGTGATTCCTTCTTTCTGACACACCATTATGTTGTCATATTCCAGGTGGATTCCATTGTGATACAATATCACGATCTTATAGAAGGTCCTCAAACTCTTGGCTTCAGTATTTTTCGCCTCGATCAAAATAAAGTTCCTCAATACTTTTTCCAAGTTGGTTTTGTACTTCATTCATGAAATCCTTGAACTTTTCAAGACACTCTCTGACTTGTGTTCATCAAGTAAACATAACCATACCTACCGAAGTCATCAGTGAAGGTAATGAAGTACTGATACCCACCTCTAGCATTTGTTCTAAAATGGCTGCATACATCAGTATATATGAGTCTTAATAGATCACTAGCACTATCACTGTTACCAGTGAAGGGTGTCTTTGTCATCTTACACAACAAACAAGACTCACATGCCTCTATTGATTCAAAATCAAAAGAGTCTAGATATCCATCTTTATGTAGTCTACAAACACGATTCTCATTGATGTTCCATATACAGAAATGCCAAAGATATGTTTTGTTTGAGTAATTGAGTTTTAATCTTTTGATATTTACATTATAAACATTTGTCTTGAGATCTAACAAATAAAGGCGATAGTACATTGGGGCACTTCCATAAAAGATCTCATGTTTTGAAATAGAACATTGACCATTCTTTATATGAAATTCATATCTATCCTTGTCCATACAAGATAAAAAAATAATGTTTCTATTAATCGTAGGTACAAAATAGAATTTCTTTAACTCTATTACAAGCCCCAGGGGTAGATATAATTTATAGGTTCCAACTGCAGTGGCATCAACCCTTGCTCCATTCAAAACATGCAGTTCAACCTTTCCCTTTCTTAAAGGCTTACTTATTTTTAGATCCTAGATATTTGAGCATATGTGAGATCCACATCCAGTATGAAGTAACCAAGATGAATAAGTAGACAAACTTTTTTCAACAACGTATATACCTAAAGTGGAGATCTCTATCCCCTCCTTTTCCCCTGAATTCCTCCAAGTAGTGAGGGCAATTCCTCTTCTACTGTCCAGGCTGGTGACGATGGTGACAATTGCCTCCCTTGGTTAACCCTCCCTTTGCTTTGAGTGTAGAAGACTTGGGCTTTTGGCTATCTTTAGAACTCTTCTTAGCTTTTCCTTTTCCCTTATACTTCCTTTTCCTCTATCGATCATCATCACAAACTTGGGTTTGTATTTCTTCATTTGTGCCTCAGTTGTTCTCAACATGCCAAGTAATCATGACATTGGCTTGTCAAAATTATTCATGTTGTGCTAATGACAAACTAGCTTTATGACTCTAGCAATGACTTTAGAATCACATATATGACCAACTCTTGACCCAAGGGAAATCCTAGTCTAGAAAGGTTCGCCACATACCCAATAAGCTAGAGCACATGGGGACCTACTGGATATCCTTCTGCCATGTAGCACTTGAAAAACTCTTTGGAGACATCATATCTCTCTTGCCTTTCCTAATCATGATACATGTTCATAAGATGTGTGACCATCTCAATAACATCAATGTTCTCATTCTATCTCAACAAATAATAGTTCATTGAGCACATCATCAGGCACTTGACATCTATGACATCTTCAAGTGATTCTTGTAAGCACCCCCGTCAGCCTTAGGCATAGTGGGAGTAGGTTCATCTAAATCTGGTGTTTCTAGGACATAGATCATTCGCTCTTGTGTGAGAACAATTCTCCTGAACAAGTCATGGAAATTATTCCATTCAACTTGTCCTTCTCAAGGTCTGATCACAAGGAAAATGTGGTATTGGTCGTCATTTGATTCTACAAGAGAATTTGCAATTTGCAAAATACTTTTTATTTGATTTGATTATTAACTACATTTGATAATATATAATTAGGCCTTTAATTAGTTATCACTCCCAATATTTTGTTCAAATTGATAGCCCTCACATATCAATTTGGAAGATTATAGTATACAACCTTCTAGTGAGCCAAAACCCAAAACAATTGAGTTCTTACCTAGACAACGTCACCATCCATAATCAATCATTAAGGTAGGAAACATTTTCCAATTACGTATTATGCAATTCGTGGATATATATTTTTCACAACTCTTTTCCTTAGTCATTTACATGCTTTTATGTACATAATCTCATTAAGATCACCTAGTTAAGTTTGACCCAAAATCCAACATGATAGTAATGCACCCTGCTTGGCAGGCCCACATAACTACCATCACACTTCCACGAGATGGATAAAACACCCCGCTTGGCATGACCATGCTTAGTCGATCACACTTTTCATGTGTGTTGCTAATGGAAAGCATCTAAGACTTGATATTTTTATTGAGGGATTTTATATAATTACTATACATATCCAATCACCACATACTCATAGTACATATCATATACATGTTATAACCACAACGAAAATATGCAATAATAAACACAAACAATTGTTATGGCCATTCTAATGTAATTCCTTAGAGCCACAAGAAATTACTACAACCTAAGGTCCACATCATAGGTAGCAACCTATTGTTGATGATGATCTATTGTAGAGCCAGTTGGGGTCGATCGGTTCAACCCTTGAACCGGTCAGTTGCGCTCTTTGTCAGTCAGTTGATCTATTTTATCGGTCATCTAGTCTCTACTCCTTGCAACATTTGGACACCTCCATTTCACTGGTTGGGCCCCCAACTGATCGGTTGGTTCCTCCTATCATCGAACTCCTCGGTCCTCCAACTGATAGGTTTGTCTTTTAAACCGGTCGGTTCACCTGGTGCAGAACATCCTTGTTGCCAAAATGGGAGTTAAAACTATCCTAATCCTATAAACATATTACATGATAATTGGGAAACAAGTTACATTCGAGGGGATCATAGGAAGGAAATAATTAATATGTTTACATATGGAAAAGGAGAGAGAGGCTCGATACAAAAACTAAGATATAAATAGGAACAACAACCATTCAACCAAGCATAAATAGTCTACGGTCATAGGCCATAACCATGCTTCCAATCATCATCAAAATGATTTTAAGGCACTGTATACGTATTGCATATATATATATATACATATACATATATATGTATATATATGTATATATATACATATACATATATATGTATATATATGTATACATATACATATACATATATATGTATATATATGTATACATATACATATACACACACATATATATAGGGTATATCTTCACTACCCGTGCGGGTAACTAAGATTCGCTACCCGTGCATCAATTTTGTAATGGAATGACACATATATGTAATGAGACAACCAAATTTGTAATGAGACAACCAAAATTGTAATACAAAAACTCATTTTGTATTACAATGCTGTTACAGTAATAAATATATATTTATTACCGTAACAGCGCTGTAATACAAAACGGGTCTTTGTATTACAATTTCGGTCCTCAAATTACAAATTTGAATTGTCTCATTACAAATGCATACCTTCCCATTACAAAACTATTGCACGGGTAGAGAATCTTAGTTACCCGCATGGGTAGCGAATATATACCCATATATATATATATATATATATATATATATATATATATATATATATATATATATATATATATATATATATATATATATATATATATATATATATATATATATATATATATATATATTAATATATATATATACATATACATATATATGTATGTATGTATGTATGTATACATATATATATATATATATGTATATATATACATATATATATATATATATATATATATATATATATATATATATATATATATATATACCCAAGCACTCGATCATATGGTTATGTAAAATATAGGATTTCCAATCCTAGCAGGAAAAGGAGGGAAACATATACTCAATTTAAAGTGAGTAAGCAGAATATTGGGGAAAGGCGACACACCGACTTTGGTTATTGCTTCAACTCGGTAGCCTATTGATTCTATGAATATTTGATTGCCCACCTCCCAGTCCACTTAGATAATTCTTGGGAGGGGCAGACAGGAGATCATAGGCAAGATACATGACAAAAACCAAAATCTACTCATATCAATGAAATCCCAAAACTTAGTAAATTGGTGTGGCTCTAATACCACTGTTGGGAAATATGGCATCATATAAGGCAACGGAAACAAAAATTTTACTCTCCATATTCCTCTTGACTAGAGGATCTATCAAAAACTATGATATGGAAAGGAGTGTTTCAAGGTATATACTAGCTCCTGGAGCAAGTCCAGTGACCATCCCTTGCTTCAACATGCTTCTTTCTCAAGTGAAACCTGGACGTCTGTCGTCATCAAACTCCTAGTTGATCACTATGGATGTCGATTGATGGTGTTCTCCTAGTGGGATGCAAAGGCCTCCTCACCTCTACAGTTATCCTTACAGACCATCGAGAACTCCTATTGTTCATTTGGAATGGACAATAAGGAGTTGTCCCTTCTAGTCAATGTGGTAGCGTCAAGTTGCTCTCCAAAGTTTTTTACCTTGTTGTTCCTCCCTTGGATGGGTAGAACTTTCTCAGGCTCTCTTGGTTACCACAACCATAGAGGACAAAAATCATCATAGATTTTTTTTTGTTGTGTCTGGGATGGCCCCAGTACCCCCACTATTTATAGGAGGGACAATGTTAGGGTTCCTAGTTGATCTGGGATTCAAAGAGATGGAACTTCATGAATTTTCCAAAACATGGTAACATTGAACCGGTCGGTTTACTGGTGAACTTCTCAATTCACAAATGAGACAATCAGTTCAACACTTGAACCGGTCGTCTCACTATGTTTCCTATTCACATTTACATTGGATTTTAGTATTCGATTAATGCACAACATGACATCACAAATATTCCTTGATCCAATCTCATTGATCAACCAAACATACGGTTTACAACCTGAGCCGATCGATTGACACATCAGATCCCATCGGTTCACTTGTTGAACTGGTCATTTCAGAGTGTGGATTCCCAATGTTTTTTAAATTGAATACCCAACATTTTACAAATCAAGTTAAAACAATATACATAAGTAAACTCTTATATCAAGGACATCCTATGTGTGTGACCCTATAGGTTCCAAGTTATGTTGGCAGTAAGTGTCCATAACCAATTTATGATATCATAAGAAATGAGTGGTATCTAGCAAGACACCATTGCTACCTAAGTAATTTGGAAATTTAGAGAACAACTTCAACCTACAATCTGTGATCAATGTTACAGTTATCATGTAGTTCCTTTGTCTCTAATATCTAGATTGAACTCAAGGCATGGAATCATCATTCTGTCAACGCTCAATCCATGTTCCTTGAACTAGAGAAAATTGTCTAAGATATATGTGAATTGAATATCATATATCGATTCACATATGTATGGACATGCTTTTCTCTATCTCGCTTATCAAGTATCCAGGATATCAAACTCCTATAGAAAGGACAAATCCCATCTACATCACTCACAGTCATTCCCTATGTTTTATAATGTATTTGAGCATCACATGTATGGAAGCCCTTATTCGAGGTCATGTTAGATGATGCCAAAATACATTACACAAAATGTGGTGAGTGTGGTGATTTTAGGTCTAAGAACCACAATCACCACCATCACTACGGGAGATGGTTCTGACTACCATTCAATAGTTTCCATGCATCACTCTCAAGGTGGGTCTGTCTGATACGGTGTTCTCTAACAAGTATCTATCTATTTGGTTTGATATCACATATCATGACGAATGAGATTCTATCATCAACAACTATTATCTAAAAAGTATCTATGTGTTTGGTTTCATATCACATATCATACTAATGATATTCTATCATCAACCAACACACACTCTAGTCTTATGAGTTATTCTTGTCTATCTTGCTTCCATAATAACAACCAACTCTAGACATAATAAGAATGTGTATACTCTTGGAATCCTTGTGATCTCATTATGCAAGTCCTCAACCTAAAGACATATGTCATTGAGTAACATCATTCTTTAGACATTGATTATGTAACAACATTATCTCATAACTGAATAAAACAGAATAAATGGAAGAATGTTTTTATTATTAATTAAATTGCTTACAAGATATGCCATTACAACATCATATGATTGGCTCTCTAGGAATATAGACCAACACATAAAACCTCCCTTTTTAAGGTCAAGGGTACCCAGACTTCCCTTTAAGGACAAATGAGCCAACAACCTTATAAAGGGATTACCTATCCATGACCAAGAGTCTTCTATAGCTTGCCAAGGTCTCTCCTACTCTTGAAATGAGTCTTTGACCTTCTCTAAGGACTTACCCACTCTTGCAACAAATCTTCCTCCTTCAAGGATTTACCCACTCTTGACTTGAATCTTCTACCTTTGACTTCATCTTCACCAAGAAGAAGCATTCATTCCAAGAGAGAGAATCTTCATCTTCATGGTATAAAGAGAGATTGAGAGGTGAAGGTTGTGAGATCCTCACAAGATAGACATGTAGGACAAGCTCTCTTACAAATCTCCTACTCACTCTAATGGATGTTTCAAGTGATTAAGCTCATGATAGTGGATAGAGGATCTTTGGAGGTAAATCTCTTTCAACTATAGAATAGGGACCCTCATAGTGTGTGACTAATCATGAGATGAAGCCCAAGGGGTTCTATTTATAGTTGAGGTTAGCTACTAGACACTAGAGACACTTAGGATCCAATTCTAGCTGTTTTGGGTGTTGTAATGAATATGTTTTTGAGTTTTGCAACACTCCAATGACTATAAACATTTTTTTTCACTTTACCACGCGATGTTGTCAGATAAGTTAGCTTTTGGGTAACTAGATTGAAAGTACTATAATACAAGTCAATGTACAGGGTGTCAGTCGAGTTGCCACTAGGAAAAACTTGACGGACCTTCGACATTGCCAAGAGCTACAGTGGTTGCCAGTTAAGTTGTCACCATGACAAACTCAATCGACAAGACAACTTGTAATCACTTTTGACAAATCTAAACTGCTTAAATATTCAATTTAAGTGTTCTAAATTTTCAGTAAGCTTAGTCACAATTCATATAATTAATACAAGTGATTTACATCAAAGATCTATGGATAAAACTATCTATTCTTTAATATTGATCTTTATGCATGTATGATTTGATTTCTCAAAGTTAGGATGCACAAGTTTATGCATTTGGAATGTGTTTTATCTCATCTGAAATCACTCAAGTAAAATAATTAGACACAATCAAGTGGAATGGTTAGTCATCATCAAAATAAGGCTTTATTTAATTTAGACTTTGAGTCAACAATGCCTACCTACTATTTTCAATTCATGCCTTGAATACATGTTGTTTGATTAAGGCTCTTTTGTCACATGTTGATAGCTTGTGCTAATGTTATATTCTTTAGGGATAGTGCTTAAGTGTTATATCTGTAGATTTAGGAGTGAGATTTTGTATTGATTGAGCATTCTCTTTTCTCATATTATATCTTTACTTGAGTTTCTATGATATGTTGTCTATCTTGGTGACTTGGACATGGTATTACACCATGCTACAGCTTGAGGGGGAGTATTGAGAGTTAATTAGTTAATAAATGTGTTATTTATTAAGTAAATGTCTCTATTTGTGATGTACTATTAAGGTTTGTATACAAATATGTAACTGTGCCCCTTTACCTGTATAATTTAGTAGATGGACATGGTTAGGAAGAGGTTAAGGAGTAGACATAAACATCTAAAAAATGATAGCTTGTCTATAATTTATTGTAATGCATTACTCTTTCTTATAGGAAGCTTTTTATTGTATATGGGCTCTTTGTGTCAGTGGCCAACCCGGTGAAATAAAACTAGACATAATATAATGATGTTGTTTCCATCAGAGATGGATGTAACTCTGTGGATAAGAAAAAACTTGTTAGAGGGTCTATTTAGTTGAATTGTTTGGTATGATTGTAATATGGGCCGAGTTGTGTCCTGGCCCATTACTATTTGTTTTAAGTCTGTATGCTTCCCCCTTGTCCTATACATAGGAGAGGGGGGTTGCCTCCTATCAATAAGAAAAAACTCTACACAAAAGGGAAATTCCCCATCATATCATTTTTCAACATGGTATCGGAATAGGGTTTCTTGTGCCACCCCCAACGCTAAGAGATAGATAGCATGAAGGAGACCTACCTCCCCTTGCAGGTGGTCACCACCACTAGGCGTTGCTTGGATGCCTGTACGGATTTCCCATCCCTACTTCTTCTTGGATCTGTCTCCATCTGCAACAACAAAAACATCCACTTTGAAGTTTCTACTACTAGATATACATGGGCCGACATGCCATCGCCATGATTTTTTGCTTTTGGAGTCACAATATCAATGTTGTTGTCGATATACACCACCATGATCTAATCTTTATAGATCTACACCGCCATTGCCTACATCTTTGCAAATTTACACTGCCTCATCCATCCCTCTTTTGAGATCTAATACAAATATTGGATAAAGATCTCCCCTTTCCTACTAATATTAGGGACATATCATCACTATATTGTTATGGTGGAGATCTGGAAGAAAAAATTCATCTTTTGCTACTGAATCTGGGGTTTTATTGTTACTATTCACCGCTAACACAACATGTTGTTTCTTAACACAGTGTATTGATGGAGTTTTCTTTCATTCACCAACACATGTATTCAAAAACTACCCGACGATACAACATGTCGCCTTACAGACACAAACTGTCATTTGAGTTCTCTCCTCTCTACCTCAAGTTCTAGCAGCTGACATGATGTGTCGCTCCACAACACGACATGTCTTTCCACGATATGATGTGTTGCCTACTTCTTGTCGGTGTTGACATCTACTGGTACATCTATTGATGAGTGACATAGCGTGCCAACTATTATTGTTGCTACAACTTGGCATGTTTCACCACATACAATGATTCTATTACATGGTGTTTCTATGATTGTGAGTTCGTTCTTTATCTTTACCAGCAACATTTATCTTCCTGTTTCTATATTTTTATTTTATTGTATTTTGTAATCCCCCACCCTTTTCAACCCTACATACCTTTTTACCTACCTCCTCAATACTTGTACTACCCCCATAATACAACTACACCCACTGATAACTGGATCCTAACATTTCTTGACCTAATTTAAAGAAAAATTGAGGCTTTGACCCCACACCTTAGGAACTCCTTTTTGGATCTTAAAAATATCCATTTATTTTTCTACTTGGATCTATGTAATTAGGCCATGTTACACAATGACTTGAGTTGTCGGTTACTCCTCCACACATTTGGTTACATGAACCCTACCACTACTATTTGTTCCAACTTTCCACCCCAACTGCTATCTAGATTCTTTTCTTAGTTGGTGTGAGAGGGAGAATAGAGGTTGATGAGAAGAGGGAGAGATGAGATGGAGAGAAGAAAAATATACTAGTTATGTGGCTATATGGATCTCTATGCTACTTTTTCTGCTACTATGTGATGTACTTTTACTACTAAATGGATCCTTATGCTACTTTTACTGTTACTATGTGGATCCTTCTGCTACTATATGGCGTTACTTTTGTTTCGATGTGCATCCTTTTACTGTTATGTAGACTCCATATGCTTTTTTTTCTATGTGGATCTTTATCTTGCTATTCTTACTTATTCATTATCATCTTGACTGTTGCGATGAAGTTGTCTACTTCACTTTTGCTATTTGTTGATTGCTATTCTATCTAGAAACATCATTGTTGCTTCTTTTGCTATTATTAACACGTTTTACTTGTTGTTTTGTGAGTTTGCACTACTGCTGTCTATGCTCTATTTTGCACGTTGACACTTTGTAAGTGTCTTTCCCACTTTACTGCGTCTGTGAACCAACACTCTGTGGACTTTGACGGCTTCTACCATGATTGAATTATATGATGAGATGATGATGATACTTTTGGTGGTTTATGTCCTTTTTCTTCTATTGTTGTTCATCTTGGAGTCTTTTTACTACTTTTTACTTCAGACACTTATCTTTTATCCGACAACATCATCTATTTTCTACTATTGTGTTCCAACACTCTCTGGTTTGTTTATGCCTTGAACATGTTGACTTTTTTCTTGTCCATATCTTGTATGTATGTTATATATTTCTTCTTTTGTTCCAACACTGCCTGACCTATATGATGGCTATAGTGATTGTGATGAATACCATGGTGCGTACCTTTTGCTATTTAATCTACTCCATATGCTACTTCATATTGATCAAGAAGCTCCTGCTACTTGTCTTTATACTTGCTTTTGAATTATCTGCTTGAAGGAGAGTACTTGAGTGCTTGAGTGACTTATTGTAATATTGAGAGGGAGAAATTCTTATACGTGTTGGCTAAATGGACATCTATAAATCCCTTTGTTTTGATTATGACAAACATTTCATTCTTATTAATCTAACGAGCTACTTGAGTGTGCAGGATGACAAAGCAACAAGGGAAAATCCACAAGCTTACATATTTATATTTTCATGCAATGTAATCACTATTGTAAAAACTTGTACAAAAATATAATGTACAAGTACTTAGAATTGCATGTAAATCAAGCGTTAGATTCTCCCTAGCTAAACACCACAGTTAGACAAGTCATCCCATTCAAATAAGATCACATAAGCACACTCATACATATAATTAGTGCCTAAATTGAAACATTGAAACAGGATCAATCTCGGTCGACAAACTCCTCGACCGAGACACTCTCAGTTGACAAACTCCTCGACCGAGACACTCTCGGTCGACAAACTCCTCGACCGAGAAAGATCCAAAGTAGCCGTTAGACACAACAGACAAGTTAGTTGGCAGTTGGAGAAAGACGTTGCAAATCACTTGTTCCAGAGTGCCTGTCGGTCGACAAAAGTTCGACCGAGTAGGTGTCTCGGTCGACCATTCCTCGACCGAGATTGTCTCTGACAGCAACTGCAGAATTAATTAATTAGCCGTTGTTAAAGCAACAACTTTGTACCTAACGGCTAGTTAAGCACTTAGAAACCCCTAGAAGTTGTCTAGAACGTCCTTAAGCATCCTTAGGTCATTCCTATAAATAGGACAAGCCATAGGACACTCAAACTCACTTGTTTACACTTGCTACACTTGAGAAAGTCTTGAGCATACTTTGTGCAATCTGTTTGTAAGCAATTTGAGCATTGTGACAATTGGCCATTTCATTCCTTAGCTCATAATTCGTGTCCTATAGGCTAGTATCTCCTACCCATTGCAATCACAAGTTCACATACTTGGTTAGGAGATCTATACGCTTGATCTAGGCAAATCAAGCCTTGGGCTACAAAGGATAAGTTGTAATTTCCGTTTTCTTTCTTGTTCCCTATTATTGTTTGTACTCTCCTTGCTACTCCTAGGTTGGAGGCTGCGGATTGGAGAGGGTGAATATCTTCCTGGCGAAGAAGGAGACTTTGAGCTACTTTAGAAGGATGGTGCAACGGGAGGTTACTTCTAGAGAGGAAGGCTACTTCAAGGGGGAGCTTGGAGTTACTTCAAAGAAGGCTACCTCAAAGTTGGTGCACCTACTTCAAGTGAAGGTTGTTCAAAGGGTGTAAAGGAAAGTATTGTATTTTGTATAAATCCTCGAGAGGTAATAAAATAAATACTTTCAAATCCTGGTTGGGTAAGCAACTGGGTAGTGGACTGACAACTATAGTATTTGCTATAGTTGGAACCACTCTAAACACCTGTCTCTTTCTTCCAATTTCAATTGTGGTTGTTTAAATTCAATAAATTGTTAAAATAATTCAAAAACTCTATTCACCCCCCCCCCCCTCTAGTGTTTTTTCAATTGGTATCAGAGAAGGGCTTCAAGGAACCCTAACAAGGTCTTGAAGAATGGAGGGTAGTGGTGATTACAATCACAACAAAAGGTGCTGCTTGGACAAAACTACAACATGTTGCAATTGGTGCTTAGGTACAAGCCACCCAACAACTGGATGCCCATGGAGATCTAAGAAGGAAGATGAGAACAAAGATTGTCTCATTGCTACAACTAGCGAGGAAGAAGAAGAAGAGGTAAGTCTTTTTGATTTATCTAAAGAAGAACTAGTTGCTAGCCTTGAAGAAACACATATTAAATATGTTGAATGCAAGAAAAAATTAAAAAAATCAAATAAAGCAAATGATGAATTACAAGCTAAGCTTCGTGCTATTACATCCGAAAACGAAGATCTTAAAAAGATCATTGAAGATCATGATATTGAGATAAAATCTATAGAGGCAAATTGTAATCTACTTTCTTTAGAGAAGAATAATTTGCAAAGACAAGTGAATGATCTTCAAAAACAACCCATTTTATGCAACCATCTAGATTATGATTCTATTGTCAAAGAAAAAAATTCATTGTCATCTAATCTAGATCAAGCAAAACTAGATATCAAGAAGAGAATGGAAGAGATTGCCAAGTTACAACAAAAAGTTAGTAATTTGAATAATAATGGCATTCTTGATCAAATCTTAGATAATTCCTATCATCAAATTGGGAGAAGAGGACTAGGTTATAAGCCTAAAGGAAAGTCCTATCAACCTAGTTGGAGAAAGTCACAAACCCATCAATCTATATATGTACCTAAAGGAACAAATACATTTGTACCAAAGAACAACCTAGAACAAAACCATAGAAAAAGACTTGAGGTTGATTCTATATGTTGCCATTATTGCTTACGTCTTGGACATTACTCTTTTTCATGTCCTTATAAGAGAAAAGATGTCGAGTTAGTTTGGGTTCCTAAACCTCCAAACTAAACAAATAAGATTTAGTTGAGATATGACCAGAGACATTAGTTGCATATTTCTATGTCTATCTCAACTCAACATAATGAGATTACAAATAAATGTAAGTATCTAAATAGTTAACTTACATAATTATGTTTTATTAACAGTTCCAGGAATCTTGTCGGTCGAAAAACTGTCGACCGAAAGACCATCGGTCGAAAAATTGTCGATCGAGCACATCACTGTTCTCCAGTCTACTACAAAATTGCTGCATTTATTTTAATCCGATGAAATTGCTATCTACTTATGATTGATGACTGGATATATTTTTGGAAATCATCTCTACAAATTTAAATGAAATTAATATTAGTTTATTCCCTGGATGATTTAAGTTTAAACTGAAATTATGCTTAGTTCAATGAAAAGAAAATTCCTATTTTCACATGATTGTTCCTAAAAGTATCTTCTGATCTATTCATATACAAATCATGTGATGGAATCATCATTATATGCTATTATTGTTACACCATGGATATGCTTTCATTATTGGGTGCGCATAAATAATGAAAATTGTATGGATCCATGAAAATATATAGGCAAGCAAAATGATCTATTGGTTATATGCAACACATAAAGATAAAAATCTCTAAATTAGTATCTTTGAAGATTTGAGATAATTAATTGTGCCTTCATTTAAGTATCATATTAAGTATTATGCTTCAACTTGACATTTAATCAAATTTTATGCAGATATTATACTCAATATATTCAATCTGAAAATCTGCAAAATTTGCCTCTTGGTCAAAATAAAATTTGACCAAGGGGCGCTATGGTCGTAGTCAAATTCGACCTAAAATAAGTTTGACATAATAACTATTTGGATATCATTTTATGATTAAAAGTATAATTAATTTATGATCACAACTTGTCCCAATATTGTCAATAATAAACACAATATTACTCCCTTAGAAAATCTATATGCTCTACAAATATAGTCTATCATTTACATTAAAAATCAGCTTCAAATTCGTACTCAGTAAGTTTGTCGGTTGACGAACTCTTCGACCGAAAACCTTTCGGTCAGCCCCCCTCTCTCGACCGATAGAATCTAGACAGACTTAGTATCGGACACACTTTCGGTCGACAAATGTTCGACCGAGACAATGTCGGTCGACAATTGTTCGACCGAGAATTAGCCGTTGGATATGACCGTTGTAAATTGACCGTTATGACCGTTTATGAGCGTTATATGACCGTTGTAAATCTTACCGTTGGGGAGCCGAGTGGCGCGTCTGCAACATGACCGTTGCGGACGCTCGGTCGACGAATCGTCGACCGACCAGGTCGCTGGATTGTTATAAAAGGAACCAAAAATGGGTCACTTCCTCACACTTGCATACTCTTGCTTCCATAGGCTCTCTCTAGTGCTTTTTTGTGCAACTCTTTAGCATCCTCATCCACAAGCCATCCTTGCTTCTTCTCCACCTTCAAGCAACACAATGGCCTCATCATCTGCTCGTGGAAAGAAGAAGGTCGCTGGCAGGAAAGGAAGGGAAGCTCGGGAAGCTACTCCACCACTGACGATCATCAACGACATTGCCTTCGTCGATGGAGATGCTGGTGATCGATATCTACGGCTTTCCTCCAAAGCTCCTCTTCCACGACGACCAGTTGAACTTATGGACTTCCTCAACATCGTCGATCTGGAAGATCTCTTTGAAGTGCAAAAGTTGAAGGAATTCATCAACCCTTCTTTCCCTTCCTATTCCATCAAGGTAGTGAATGAATTCTATGCTAACCTCATCTCCCACTCTGAAAATGAAACCATCTTCTTCTATACTATGGTCAATGCGCATAGCTTCCGATTTACTGAAGGGGATATTCTTGACATGCTAGATATTGACATAGATGAATATCAAGACACCCTTGACCTTACTTCTGGAAACCCACTTAATCAATTTTCCCAAGATGATCATACCGTTAGTCTTAGTGACATCAAAAGGACCATTTTTCAATCCAATACAACCTGTCACGAAGATAGAGGCACATACTATGATATAAATCTCAAACCAGCTGCTAGGATTGTAAACCTTATTGTTTCAACAAACATACATCCTAGAGCCAATAAATCTGAAGTTCCTATTTTTCGTATGTGTCTAATATATGCCATTATCCAACGTATTCCCACAAATTTTATCCGCATCATTCTTAAAAACATGCTTGAGTTTTCTGGCAATCCTCCATATGCTGATTTTGTATGCCAAATTACTCAACATTTCCTTAAGACTCAACTTGAGGATATGGGATATACATGGGAGCGTAGACCACAAAAAATAAGTAAGAATACTGTAGAAAAAATGGGGATTGATTTCGGTCATAAGAGGGCTAGGGTAGAAGGGGAAACATCTACACAAGATATACCACCTCCACCTCCTCCTACCAGCCTACCCTATGACCCCATCCAAAACACTCTAACCTATGTTGCAGGATCACAATATCATCTTAGTAAACAATTAGATTATAACCATCATGCCATGACTTATCTAAACCAAAGAATGCAAACTCTTTCTCCAAACCAACCAGATGAATATCCCTACTCTTTAAATCCTGGCATGCTCAATCCATATAACCCATCTTACAACTATTATCAACCTCCACCACCACCATCTACTGATCTCACGCATACTCAGTTTTCATCAATGCAACTACAAGATATTGCTGCTCACTTTCGATTTGATCGTGTTCCAACCTTCTTGGAGGCATATGCCTTAACCAAGACAGGTGCTCTGGAGTGGCAAACATTAGTTCAGTATTATGGAGCTGAGCCTTTTCTTGGGAAAAACCCTGATGTTGATGTAATTCTTAAGTCTTTCCTGTGAGATGTGGAGTTGTATTAGTTGTAATGGAATCTTTGCAAAATTGTAATAAATGGGTTATTGTTACATGTTTTGGCTATCTTTTCATGCTTGTAATGACATTGGTTATCCCTATAATGGATATTTTTTTGGCATCATTTGAATCTGGATTATAAGACTATTGTAGAGCATACAAAATAAGGGGAGTAATAAATACAAGTAAATCAAAAAGGATGAACATCTTTGCAAATACCTAAAAGTTCAAGTTATGACTAAAATGACATCTATTGCAAAAATACTTATATCTTGGGGAGCATAGTATAAGATTAAGGGGGAGCTCATAGAAACAAATTTGATTATTTGATTGAGAAGCTTACAAAAACATTGCAAACATCATTTGGAGCTTGTTACGACCTTAGCATTTTTACTCTTGGTTATGAAGATATCTATGAATTTCATAAAATTGATATTTGCGCTACTTAAACAAAACTCTTATATTTTGGTTTTTAAACGGACATCTTTTTCATTAGTTTTGATGGGACATCTAATTAAGGGGGAGTTTTTATTTATAAACGAATATCTTTTTGAAATGACAAAGGGGGAGAAATAAATATAAAACTAAAACTTTGAAAAACTCAATCAATGAGTTTCATAAATAAACTCTTGGCTTTACATTGAAAGTTGCTATATTCCCTAGTGAATTGGATTTCATGTTCCATAATTCAAGGGGAATAATAAGCACACATTTTATAAACAAGAAGAAAAGCTACAAAAGGTAATCTAAAGGTATGAAACTCATATGGTTTATATTTCCTTTATTTTTACATTTTGGAAATGTTTGTCATCTTCAAAAAGGGGGAGATTGTTGGCTAAATGGACATCTATAAATCCCTTTGTTTTGATTATGACAAATATTTCATTCTTATTAATCTAACGAGCTACTTGAGTGTGCAGGATGACAAAGCAACAAGGGAAAATCCACAAGCTTACATATTTATATTTTCATGCAATGTAATCACTATTGTAAAAACTTGTACAAAAATATAATGTACAAGTACTTAGAATTGCATGTAAATCAAGCGTTAGATTCTCCCTAGCTAAACACCACAGTTAGACAAGTCATCCCATTCAAATAAGATCACATAAGCACACTCATACATATAATTAGTGCCTAAATTGAAACATTGAAACAGGATCAATCTCGGTCGACAAACTCCTCGACCGAGACACTCTCGGTCGACAAACTCCTCGACCGAGAAAGATCCAAAGTAGCCGTTAGACACAACAGACAAGTTAGTTGGCAGTTGGAGAAAGACGTTGCAAATCACTTGTTCCAGAGTGCCTGTCGGTCGACAAAAGTTCGACCGAGTAGGTGTCTCGGTCGACCATTCCTCGACCGAGATTGTCTCTGACAGCAACTGCAGAATTAATTAATTAGCCGTTGTTAAAGCAACAACTTTGTACCTAACGGCTAGTTAAGCACTTAGAAACCCCTAGAAGTTGTCTAGAACGTCCTTAAGCATCCTTAGGTCATTCCTATAAATAGGACAAGCCATAGGACACTCAAACTCACTTGTTTACACTTGCTACACTTGAGAAATCCTTGAGCATACTTTGTGCAATCTGTTTGTAAGCAATTTGAGCATTGTGACAATTGGCCATTTCATTCCTTAGCTCATAATTCGTGTCCTATAGGCTAGTATCTCCTACCCACTACAATCACAAGTTCACATACTTGGTTAGGAGATCTATATGCTTGATCTAGGCAAATCAAGCCTTGGGCTACAAAGGATAAGTTGTAATTTCCGTTTTCTTTCTTGTTCCCTATTATTGTTTGTACTCTCCTTGCTACTCCTAGGTTGGAGGCTGCGGATTGGAGAGGGTGAAGATCTTCTTGGCGAAGAAGGAGACTTTGAGCTACTTCAGAAGGCTGGTGCAATGGGAGGTTACTTCTAGAGAGGAAGGCTACTTCAAGGGGGAGCTTGGAGTTACTTCAAAGAAGGCTACCTCAAAGTTGGTGCACCTACTTCAAGTGAAGGTTGTTCAAAGGGTGTAAAGGAAAGTATTGTATTTTGTATAAATGCTCGAGAGGTAATAAAATAAATACTTTCAAATCCCGGTTGGGTAAGCAACCGGGTAGTGGACTGACAACTATAGTATTTGCTATAGTTGGAACCACTCTAAGCACCTGTCTCTTTCTTCCAATTACAATTGTGGTTGTTTAAATTCAATAAATTGTTAAAATAATTCAAAAACTCTATTCACCCCCCCTCTAGTATTTTTTCAATACGGGCTTGGTTTAGCTTTATATTTTGTTTCTTTATCATTAGTATATCTGTCTATTTGCATGCCGACTTGGGTTTCTCCCAAGCTCCAGCTGCAGGGGGAGTGTTAAAGAGCCTATTTAATTAAATTATTTAGTTTATTTGTTATGGGCCTAGTTGTCTCTTGGCTCATTAGAGTTTGTCTTGAGTTTGTGTGCTTCCCTCTTATCCTATATATAAGAGAGGAGGGTTGCCTCCAATCAATAAGAAAAAAACTCTACACAAAAAGAAAATTCTCCATCATATCATTTTTCCACAAAATTTACTAAGAAAACAAGAAATAAAACAATTATGAGTACCCAACAATGGTTTACAAAAGGGACAACCTACACTACCTCTTCCGCCTTGTGGATCATCCAAGTATGGGACTTGCTGAAGCAAAGAAACTATAAGGAAATATCTTCATTTCTTTTGAGGGGTGAGCGTCTACATAAGCACAACCTAAAGAAAAGTGTAGAAGTAAAGTATGGGACTAAGTGTCACAGTTCAACATAAAAATTTATTTATTGTAAATTTTATGTTTGAAAAGGTAGTATTTTGTATATGAAAAATAATACAAATATTCTCCTCTAGATGCAACATAACCTATAAATATGTGTCACCATTAATTCTAGGTTTACATGTTTCATTTTAGTTCATTTCATGCTGACATTTTTTAGCTGGACAATAAATTTGCATTAGAAATTTTTTTGAGTTCAAATCCTTGGCTCTAACCCATTCTTAATATATTTTTAGGACCATCCTGTTGACCCATAAAACTAAAAACCAAGAGAAAACTTTGAGAAAAATTCTAATGTGCTCTAATCAAGTAAAATCTATACACTTATATATGAAAAAATTAAATTGTGAATAAAATACATATAAAGGTTAATATAGTTTGTATAAGAGTTTTAAATGCATATTTATAAAAGAAAAGATAGCATAACAAATCATGTATATATATAGGCACACACACATTATGTATATATATATATATATGTATACATATATGTATATATATGTGGAGTCAGGCTAGAATACACTCGAGTGTACCGATCGCATGAATACACTCAAGTGTGTTCGCATATCAAGACTATTTTTTGCAAAATATAAACCATTAATCTCCACTGTCATACAATAACTAGGCTACATACAAATTTTGAGCCCATTTGGATGAGTGTAAGTCACTCATCCAAGGGCAACAAAATCGACGTGTGAAACTAATTTTAAATGCATAATTTTTGCGGTCTTTATAACATCACCTATATGCTCAAATTTTCATTATGAGCTATTCACAAGATGTTTAAGAAGATCAACGCATTAGATTTATGAAAAAAATATTGCATCATAAAAAACTACTTCAGTGTATTCTGCTTCGAATACACTCGAGTGTATCAGATCGCACAAATACAGTCAAGTGTGTTCGCATATCAAGATTATTTTTTGCAAAATGTAAACCATTGATTTTCACCATCATACTATAGCTAGGCTACATACAAATTTTGAGCTCATTTGGATGAGTGTAAGTTACTCATCCAAGGGCAGCAAAATCGACGCATGAAACTAATTTGAAATGCATAATTTTTGCGGTCCTTATAACATGACCTGTAAGACACTTATCTTAATGTGCAAGAGTTATTTGAGAAAACTTATGAAGACATGTTTTTGTTGCAAAAGAGTATGGAAATGGGTTCACATGAAGAAGGCATCCCATCATCCCAAACTCATATTCCAACACAAGGTACTCAATCTGTGCTCCGATATATATATATATATATATATATATATATATATATATATATATATATATATATATATATATATATATATATATATATATATATACATATATATATATATACATATATATATATATACATATATATATATATAAAGAGAGAGAGAGAGAGAGTCAGGCTAGAATACACTCAAGTGTACAGATCGCACGAATACACTCAAGTGTGTTTGCATATCAAGACTATTTTTTGTAAAATTTAAACCATTGATCTTCACCGTCATACTATAACTAGGCTATATACAAGTTTTGAGCCGATTTAAATGAGTGTAAGTCACTCATCCAAGGGCAACAAATCGACGTGTGAAACTAATTTGAAATGTATAATTTTTGCGGTCTTTATAACATGACCTATAAATGTTCAAATGTGCTCAAATTTTACGTATCAACTATTCACACGATGTTTAAGAAGATCAATTGATTAGATTTTTGAAAAAAATATTACATCATGAAAAACTACTTGAGTGTATTCTGCTCCGAATACACTAGAGTGTATTCTAGCCTCTCTCTCTCTCAGTATATATATATATATATATATATATATATATATATATAGGCTGATAATTCAATGCCCGCGCGGGTATTCAGTGTTCGCTACCCGTGAGATTTGAGTCATTTTACATAATTACATTTTATGCCACCATCTTTCTCTTGCGCTCAGAGCCAATGACATCGGCATCGCCGTCGCGGATGCCACCGACATGAGGACACTTCTCAGAGTTCGGCTAACATCACAGTGATGGAGTTGGGGTTGAGCTTGATGGTGAGCACCGATCTGACGAATACGTCCTCGCCCATCGCTTCCCTATCCTGGATTCGGCCTTCAGGGCTAACGAGCACCGCGTCAAGGACGTTGTCGGCTGCCAGGCCGTGCTTCCGCGACAGGAGCCCGAACCCACCCCCGACAATGTGGCTGCCAGCACTGACGGTCGGGCACGACCCTGCGGACAGCGCGAGCTTCCCGCAACTGGATTCTGCTACGGCGTGGTAGACCTCTCCAAGGGTCGTGTCGGCCTCAACCCAGGCAAAGCCGGCCGTCGCGTCGACTTGCACGGAAGCGAGGTTCATAAAGTCGATCACCGTGAATGGCACGTCACCGAGGTCCACCGATATTGAAGCTTCGTGTAAAAACAAAGAAGGCTAACGATGAAAAGTTTGGCTCGCAACTTACTGTCTTGGCCTCTATTAAGTATTATATTTTATTTGAAGTTCAACTGAAAGTTGTTTTCTTATAGATATTGTGAGTTCGATCTAAGTTATGTTGGTTCTGAACCAGCCCAACGACTAATCACCGAGAATGTAGCGACGACGACCTCCGCCCGCCGAGGATGAATCTCCATGAGTTGGATCCTTGATTTTTAAGAGTGATCCATTTTGAACATGCTCCTGTAACGTGATTCTAAATCATGCACATGATATGTTTGGCATAATAGCTGAAACATGACTTACGAGAATACAGCAACACTTCAACATTCATTACGTTTTTTATGTTACTAATGCAAAGCTACGTACTTGTTTTTTTTTCTGACGATTACAAAATGACAAGTGTATATATGAGTCACGGCTAACAAATATATGTATTCAATATTTCGCGTTTGTGTTGCTCTTTTATGTGAATTCCTCCATAGTCTGAAGATGTATGGGTATAATTGGTCCTCAACTGCTGGATGATTAAAATAAACAACTATAAGATCTTGGGTTGACAAACCGGCACATTGGGTGTTACTTGGGCATCATCATGGCATGGGAAACCTTTTTAGATGACGAGTCTTGGTGTTACTTTAGGTGTCTTGGTGTTATTTAGGTGTTGGATAGTTACTTTTCATACCACATATAGTTACTTTTTATGTCATGGTGTTACTTTCAGTGTCAGATAGTTACTTTTTGTATCTCTGTGTTACTTTTAGTGTCGAATAGTTACTTTTTTACAGTATAGTTACTTTTTGTATCCGGATGTTACTTTCAATTTCAAGTAGTTACTTTTTCTATCATATATTTATTTTTCATGTCATATAGTTACTTTTTGTATCATAGTGTTACTTTACTTCAGTATCACATAGTTATTTTCTGTCATGACCTTTGTAGCCATTACGGTTGGGTTGTCCATCTTGACTTTCATGACTAATTGGTTGCCCGACGTTGCCAATGTGTAATCCAATCTACATTATTATTTGTATAGTAAACAATATATTACCTAAATGTTTTGCTCTCAGACTCCTTTTATAGTAGGCTAATAGTAAGATAGGATTGCTACCCATGTTCTGAAAACACGGTGGCATGCTTTGTAGATATCGTAGATACTTCATGTTTGATGTCTGGATGTATTTGCACGCATTTTCTATTTTCTAGTCTACTGCGTCCTCTTCCTCAAGTGCCACCGTCATTCCATCGCATCGTGCCTCTTTGTCGTCGACCTACTCGACCGATGAATTACCCGGTAACCTCACCATGTAAATACTATTTGAAACACATACCTGGTACTCTTTTTGTGATTCGTCAGACTGTCTCTCTACTCAACCTTGATCGGGGTGTCAGAACCCAGTAAGCCTCTGTTGCATCTATCCGAAATTTAAATTATTGACGGTCACAACAGTGATGGTGGTTTCAGACGAATCGTCCTCATCATTTGCAGCCAGGCACGCCTCTAGAGTGCAGATCAAAAGGTTCCCTTCCTCCAGGTGCCGGTCGATGATGGATGAGAAAGCCTCATCTATGGCGCCTTATCCAGCACCCATTACCGTCCCTGTGTCAAGCCTGCCATGGAAGGAATTCACAGAGGATCCATCAGATGGACCACAAAACTACCGATGGTGCAGCTGCCAACATTGCGGCAGATCGTGAAAGCTTAATATGGGCATATGCCATCTTGTTTGGGGCTGCAGCGGCATCATCTATGGTTCGGTTTGGAGGTGAGGAGGAGGTGTTAGAGGGACATTATACAGACTTGTCATGTGTGTTTATGACCAATGAGTTAAGTAGGATTCTTTATTGATATACTTACCAATAGTCACAACTATCTATATCGTACACAAGCTAGGACATGATTTGGAAGGTCAGTATAGCTTGCAAATTTAGGAAGTGGAATGTGGATAGAGACACACATATTGTATAAAAGAAGGATCTTGTACTGAAGACAAAGGCAAGATTTTGTTTCATTAGTAGCTGCAAATTGAGTAATTGGATCGTCGAGCACTCCCAAATGCTAGGTCCAGTTTCTTCTCGGTGCCCAGTCCCTTCACCATAGTCAACAGGGACAAAAATAACAGAATGAAGATAGACCATCCATAAATTAGATACTGACAGATTTTGCGAGTGTTCTCTGGTGAATAAATCAGTTAGATGTATAATTTGTTCCAAACCATTTCGAAGAGGCCTCTCTCATTTCTCTTCCTATGGTATTGCATGTTTTGTGTCCTAGTATTACTTTATGTGTCAAATAGTTACTTTTTGTGTAGTTTTGTGAAAGTGATTTTGTAACCTTTATGTACTTCACTTGTGTTTGTAATCTATTTTTGTGTTACCTTGTGCTCCAACAGCTGAATGTATACTTTGAATATATTACAAAGAATATGTTTTGATCAGTTGTTATTCTTTTTGAAGAATATGTATTTGTCTTTGTGTGCAATGGATACTCTTCGTTTTGTCACATTTACTCTTACAAAGTATAAGAGTAACTGAGTTTGAATCATAGTGTTTCTTTTCTAGGCTATCGCAGTTACTCTTATTGCTGCTAGAGTTACTCGTAGTGCTCGTTCAGTTACTCGTAGGGTTGTCATAGTTACTCGTAGTGCTTTTTCAGTTACTCGTATTGTTTTCACAGTTACTCTAACTGCTATTTGAGTTACTCGTAGTGCTCGTTCAGTTACTCACATTTTTGTCATAGTTACTCGTAGTGTTTCACAGTTACTCGCAGGATTTTTTCAGTTACTCGCAGGTTTTTTTAGTTACTCGCAGGGTTTTTTTAGTTACTCGAAGTGTTTGTTCATTTACTCGCAGGGTTGTGACAGTTACTCGCAGTGTTTGTTCAGTTACTCGTAGGTTTGTGACGGTTACTCGCAGGGTTTTTTAGTTATTCGCAGGGTTTTTTAGTTACTCGCAGGGTTTTTTCAGTTACTCGCATGGTTTTTTCAGTTACTCACAGTGTTTGTTCAGTTACTCGCAGGGTTGTGACAGTTACTCGTAGTGTTTGTTCAGTTACTCACAGGTTTGTGACAGTTACTCGCAGTGTTTGTTCAGTTACTCAACCATTACTTACAGTGTCCAGTTACTCGCAGGCTTGTTTCAGTTACTCGTAGGCTTTTTTCAGTTACTCCCATTATTTGTTCAGTTACTCGCAGGGTTGTGACAGTTACTCACAGTGTTTTCACAGTTACTCAAACTGCTATTACAGTTACTCGTAGGGTTTTTTCAGTTACTCGCATTATTGTCACAGTTACTCGCAGTATTGTCACAGTTACTCACAATGTTTTTTCAGCTACTCGTAGTCCTTTTTCAGTTACTCATAGTGTTTGTTCAGTTACTCGTAGGGTTGTGACAGTTACTCGCAGTGTTTGTTCAGTTACTCGCAGGTTTGTGACAGTTACTCGCAGTGTTTGTTCAATTACTCAACCATTACTTGTAGTGTTTAGTTACTCGCAGGCTTGTTTCAGTTACTCGCAGGCTTTTTTCAGTTACTCGCATTATTTGTTCAGTTACTCGCAGGGTTGTGGCAGTTACTCATAGTGTTTTTGCAGTTACTCTAACTGCTATTACAGTTACTCGCATGGTTTTTTCAGTTACTCGCATGGTTTTTTCAGTTACCCGTATTGTTTGTTCAGTTACTCAACCATTACTTGTAGTGTTTAGTTACTCGCAGGCTTGTTTCAGTTACTCACAGGCTTTTTTCAGTTACTCACATTGTTTGTTCAGTTACTCGCATGGTTGTGACAGTTACTCGCAGTGTTTGTTCAGTTACTCGTAGGTTTGTGACAGTTACTCGCAGTGTTTGTTCAGTTACTCAACCATTACTTGCAGTGTTTAGTTACTCGTAGGCTTGTTTCAGTTACTTGCAGGATTTTTTCAGTTACTCGCATTGTTTGTTCAGTTACTCGCAGGGTTGTGACAGTTACTCATAGTGTTTTCAGATTGCCAACAGATGATATTGTCTTGTCAATTTATCAAGATCGGATCAAACAAGCATTCTACAAATAGAAGTAGCATAAACAACAAAATAAATAGGATATTTAGAAAGGGGGGAAAGATGATGAAGAGGACATTTAGAAAGGGGGAAGATGATGAACGTGTGTGTTAAAGGATCAAGCTCCAAACAAGTCAATAGGCTGGAACGAAACCAATGACGTATCTTTCAGGAACGGAAACCCAAGGGACATGAAAGCCGACCTAACAATCATGACCTTAGGCCTAGTTTGGCCTCCAGCTTCATAAATCCCGATAATTAATATAGTAACTGATAGTCCATCACATTATATGCGGAACTAGTAACTACCGTTCAAGAATCGGTATAATGGTTACAGACGGTTTGTTTCAGTCACACAAGTACCGAAAGTATTGAGAACGCCAGCATCTTCTGTCAGAGTTCTCCTTTCTTCCCTACGGATTAACAGTACAGTCAGCAAATTCTGTACAACTAGCTCCCGCAACACCTTAAAACAATTGTGCCATCCATCAAACTACTAGGATTTAACAAGTTAGCGGCCAAACTAGGCCTTAAACTCCTAGAAGTTGATAATCCCATCACCATCCGTATCCACCTCCCTCATCATGGTCGTCAGGTCTCAGAACATGAGCGGTGTATCCATGGTGGTGGTGGCTCTCACGAGCTCTAGTACGAATTCTGTCCCACTCGAAGGCCTGGATCACGCTCATTAGTTATTGTTGTTCCGGGAGGGACTGCTCCGTGATGAGGATAGGGGATATGGCATCCCCAAGCTTGTCAAAATCCTTCAAATTCCTCTTAATCCGATTGGCAATGGTTTGATAATGTGTCTTGGATTGCGGCAGAGTCCAGTCTCCGGTTGCGGAAGATTCGAGTGTCTGGTTGAGGTAGAGTCCACACAGCACCAATCACCACTAGGAGAAGATGAGTCCAGCCATCTTGACAGCCGCCCGTGTTGACTACTCCAATCACGACGGTATATAGCCGCTGCCGCTATTCTCAGCGAAACAGAAATGCTTCTGGTTCCGTTAAAGGTCCTATGGGAACATGTCATGCCGTCGGGTTCTGGTGTAGAAGGCAGAGATAGAGAGTCAGAAGTAAGAGGAAGCATGGCGGAGGGGCCAAGCAGGTGAAGATGGTAAGCAACAATGGAAAACTCCTTTTGGGTTGAGGGTGTAGGTAGAAGAAATTGTAGTTGTGAGGTCACTTGGAAAATAATCGGGATTGAGGAGGTCTCCGAGGCTGGAGGCAAGAAGAAGATCCGTACATCAACAGATGATCAATAACACCATATAAAGATACATAAATCCTCTCTCCAATTCAACTCCAGTGATAAAGCAAATCAGGACTGGTTTTTTCTATTTTACCAAGAGGAGGGTGCTTCGGAGACAGATTTTTCGCCGAAATACAATTTTACAGCGGCGCTCACGAGACAGATCTCGACGGAACTTTTAGGCATGAGCGAATTGCAGTATTTACAAACCATGCCACCGCGTCGAGAGAGGACGGGTAGCATAACATAGATACCCGCGGGTAGTATAAATGCACTCATATATATATATATATATATATATATATATATATATATATATATATATATATATATATATGTAAGCTACATGTACTCGGGTACACAATTCTTTTAGCCTATATATATATATATTCTATATATATATATATATATATATATATATATATATATATATATATATATATATATATATAACAATTAACCAAAAACTAACACAAACATGTACTAAACTACATAGAATTGTCAAAAATAAACATAATGAAGACTGTATTTAGTTATTTGTATAGGCTATTGGATAGATTAAACATTAGTGTTTTAAACTTATTTGGATACATAATTGTCAATTACAGATTTATTGGGGCAAACTTGGGTCTAAAGTCCAACCCAGACCTGATCGTAAAATAATTCCGGATTTGATTCAAACCGGGTTTAAAAATCTTAGATCACAAGTCGTTTAAACAATTATTGTTTGGGTCGAGTTCGTGCGGCGAAAATCTGATTTTGCTACCTTGCTTGTAAGCATATAAAAAACATGTTGTCGGGGCTTCTCAACTTGCACTTAGACTTTGAGCTGGGTTCTTTTGATGTAAAACCAACCCGCAATTATAACTAGAAAACCAAGAATAAAATTCAACAAGTTGTGCTTATGTTGTTGTTATTTTTTTTTTTTTTGATCTGCATGGGCCGAAGCCCACCCCTCTCCAAACAGGTGTGAGAGCCCGGATGACCCAACAAGTTGGTAAATACAGCTGACCCGAGCGGGGAATCGAACCAGCGACCCTTCATGAGGGACGCGCTGGCTTGACCGCCCGGGCTACGCTGGCCGGGTTTATGTTGTTGTTATTTGTTTGTTCGTGGATGACACTGATTGTTTTATTTTATTTATTTTCGGTAAGATGTAGTTCAAGTATAAAGCATTTTCTCCCTTTACTATCACATGTTTGCAATTAAGTTCTTTCAGCATATGCGTACCTCTGTTTATATATTTCTACATGAACCAACTATACAGTGTGCTCTTCATTTTCACATTAAGGCTTTTAACTGCACATTACCAAAAAGAGGTTTTTGAGAATCGGGTACAGTTTCAACTGAATGTGTTAGTCTTCCACCCAACCAAACCAAGGCTTAAAGATGATAACTCCAGTTGCCCTGGAGGCTATGGAACACATAAGATCTAGAGTGCATCTCCCTGACCAAAGACCAGGAGAAAAGAGTATGTGTAGTAGTTTCCAGATTTGCTGACATGTTGAAACATGTATGTGCATAAAAGAAACTGTTAAAAGGGGAACACATTCCTCTATCTGTAAAAGCACCCCAAAAAGGAAGACTCTTCACCGTTCATGAGATATTATTTGGAGGTGTCGTGAGTATGCATTAGAGTATATATGATCATGAATACATCAATAGGGATGAAAGATGCTCTAATGTCAAAAGCATCATAAATTCCTGCGTGTCCGAAAAGTACAGCGTTGGGGCAAATGTTTCTTTATCATGTGCTCGTTTAACCAAGAATCTTTTAAAAATATAACCTTCAGAAGAAGACTGCCAGCGTTATATAGGATCATAAGCATGGATGCCTTCTTGGAGATGCATTTCCATGAAGGACAGAAGGAGAGAGGTTCAGTTTCTGGGTTAATTTCCCACTTTCTGCTAAGTCTCTCTATGGTCGGCATCACATTTGATTAAGACTAGTTTGGACTGCTTATCTTAAATAATCTAGATCAAACTCCGTTTTCATGACACTAACTAGAGTTTTCGTCTACTTATTTTCACTTCATCTTGGACCCTTCATGTACGAAGTGTGTTTGTTTACTCGTCAGCAGCGAGAAAACATACATATACGGAGAGATAACAAGCCATGGGATGACTAGATGACCGAGGAATTTAAGCATAGCACCACTATGAGGTCCTCAGTCTCCATGCTGATGAATGATCATCAGCTCCTTTTTGGTTTTGTGAATGATCATCAGCTCCTTTTTGGTTTTGTGATCTTGAAGGCGGTCATGGCCTTCACCTGTCTTTCCTTGATCTCCACCGGAGGTGAAGTAGATCCGCTATCTGCCTCAGCAGCTCCTTCTGGTACTGAAGCCGGATTAGTGTTGTTCCACCAGAGTCTTCGCAGGAGAGAAAGACACCCGCCCTGTCATACCACCACAAACACAACCGACCACAAACAAATTAATCACACTTACATGTTGATTGCGTAAACCTTACTCGGGAGCAATTAGCTACAAGGATTAGGAGAACAAGGAGAGAATGTACGGGAAGATGACTAGATGAGTAGAGTAGAAGAAGGGGGTACCAT